>JAAGNO010010002.1:0-22662 GCA_033439905.1 Ceryle rudis | reverse complement strand
CTCCCGGTCTCTCTTTTTATTGTTAGTATATTAGTAAAAACCTTTTCTGTTGTCCCTTATGACAGTGTCTAGACTGAACTCCAGCTGGGCTTTTGCCTTTCTAATTTTTCTCTGCATGACCTAAGGAGATCCCTGTACCCATGCCAAGATGCTTGCCCCTTCTTCCAAAGGAGGTAAACTTTTTTTCCTGAGTCCCTGCAAAAGCTCCTGTTCAGCCAGGCCGGTCTCTTCCCTTCTGTTTCATCTTACGGTGCGTGGGGACAGCCTGCTCCTGGGCTTTTAAGATTTCCTTGTTGAACATTGTGAGCCTTCCTGGACCCCTTTGTCCTTCAGGACTGTCTCCCAAGGCACTCTCTCAACCAATGTCCTGAACAGGCTGAAGTCTGCCCTCTGGAAGTCCATGGTGGAGGTTTTGCTAACCCCCCTCTTTACTTCACTAAGGATCGAGAACTTAATCCTTTTGTGGGCACTAAGCCCAGGATGGCCTCCAACCACCACGTCTCCCATCCGTCCTTTCCTGTTTGTGAACAGCAGATCTAGCAAGGCACCTGCTCTGGTAGGCTCGCTTACCAGCTGTGTCAGGAACTTATCTTCCATGCATTTGAGGAATCTCCTAGCCTGTTTCCTCTCTGCTATGTTGTATTTCCAGCAGATGTCCACTAGGTTCAAGTCCCACAACCAGAATAAGAGCTAGCAATTGTGAGACCTCTGCCAGCTTGTAGAATGCATCGTCTGCCTCCTCATCCTGGTTGGGTGGTCTATAGCAGATATCCAACAGGGTATCCATCTTATTCACTTTTCTGTGATGGTGACTCCATCATAGCTGTCCTACTGCACAATGGTTTTGAGCTCCTCCTGTTTGTTGCCCATGCCGTGTGCATTGGTGTAGATGCACTTGAGCTGGGCTATCGATTTCAGCCCTAACATCACCATGCCACCCCAAGGCTCATCTCTAGTGGGCCTGGTTTTATCCCCTTCCCTCTTCAAGCCTAGTTTAAAGCCCTTTCAATGAGCCCAGCCAACTCCTGGCCAAGAATCCTTTTCCTCGTTGTGGAAAGTTCCTCTCCATTTGTCACCAGCAGGCCCAGTGCCATGTAAATATTCCTGTGATCAAAGAAACCAAAATTCAGCCTATGGTACCAGCCTCTAAGCCACGCATTGATCAGGTTGTGCTTTCCTGTGCCTTTCGGCATTTCTTGCCACTGAAGGATTTGAGGAAGAGGTACAGTAGTAAAACACTTCCTCTGCTGCTGTTGGTTAAATCATAATATATTCCGTTTCAAAGGGAAAAAAAACCCAAACAACCCTAAAAGTCCTGTAGGTTTTAGTGATTCTCATTTCTGAACTTTTCAGAGGTGTCTCTTGTAAAATGCTGTGAAAATGTTACTTTACCTCCCAGAGAAGCACTGTGTTCCATTCTTGCATTTTCTCAACTCTTCTTTTTTTTGATAGAAGGGTCAAAGGGATAATTAGGACAAGCAGCAATGGGCAGAAAGTGGAACCCAAGAGGTTCCACCTGAACAGGAGTTAAAACTTCTTTCTTGTGAGGGTGCCAGAGCCTGGCCCAGGCTGCCCAGAGAGGTTGTGGAGTCTTCTCCTCTGGAGAGATTCCAGACCCGCCTGGACAATGTGATCCTGGGCCCCCTGCTCTGGGTGACCCTGCTGGAGCAGGGGGGCTGGATGACATGATCTCCAGAGGTCCCTTCCAAGCCTCACCATGCTGTGATTGTGTGAAGGGTCGGTCCTTTTACATGTCTTCTAGCTATTGACTACCTCAAACTGCTGGTCACAGTCCGTAGTGAAGAATGATATCTCTGGTGCTGCTTTTCAGACTATCAGGATCGGCCATCCTGAGTCCTGCTGCAAGGTTCAGGCTGCCTCAGCATCATCATCTGACTGCCATGGTAAAGGCTTGTCAGAGGCAGAAACCTTATCTCTGGTAGCTGGTCCTGAAAGTATTTTGACAAACTAGCAGCTAATGTCTGCCTACTGCTCATGTGTCTTTATGGTGCTGTTACTGTAACAGCAATGGCAGTAGCTACCCAGGTCTCAGCCTAATTTTGCAGTGATTATCAGGTGATAGAGAGGTGAGCAGACTTAAATATTTGGGGAGAGAAAGCGTGTGAAACTTCTCTGCTGCGCAGTTAATGAGACTCCTCAGAGTATCTAATGGCAGTTTGAAGTACTGAGAATGACATATGTGACAAATTTACCTCTAAATTGACTGATTAGAGGTCTGGTCCTCATTTCCTCTGACTTACAGAGGCGATGGCTTGTTGAATATTCTATGTAGAATGATCTGAGGAGAGTTATAGCTGGTGTCCTACTACACAAGTCATCATATTGCAAAAAAGCTGTAACTACAACAAAGTGCTGTTGACGACAGCTGTCTCAGGAGAGATTCCACGAGGAAATGAATACTAAAATCCCTTCTCAATTCCAGCTGCAGTTCCTCTTTGCATCTACATTATTGACATATTTCCCTATCTCCATTTTAAAGCACAAAATCAACCCTATCCTAAGTTTCCTTGTGCTCCAGACTTGCAGATCATTTGCAGGAACCATTACTTCACCAACATTTTTGAATGTCCTTGCTTTTCTACTGGGGTTCCATTTTTGCGTGATCCTCTCTGTGGAGATTTCCTGCCTGATTCTTCTACTGCTACCTTTCTTTTTAGAGAGTAGATCATCTCAATGTCCATAGTTGTTGAGAAAGGTTTGAATGAGGTAAAAATACTGGAATTGTTTGATAAAGACTTCTCAGTGACCAGAAATCAGATAACAGAAGTTACAATCCCTTCGTAATTCAGTTCTACAGTGTGAAATCAGGGTATGGCTCCCTACAAAAGGCGGGGATAGTATCTGGAAATGGATTAAAACTCATGCAACCTTAAATATAGACATAAAAAATAGAATAGAAAAATAGAATAGAATATACTGGAAAGGACCTACAATTATCATCTGTTTTGACCAACCTGAATTTGAAAGCATTTAAACTCAAGTAGGTCATGGTTGCCCACATTCTGGGCCCCTCAGAGGGCAGCAGTAGATGGGCTATAGGCAGAATGACTTGTGCCGGTGGTGTATTGCTTGTCACCCTGTTCCTTCGTAACTTTGCTTTCTCTACTTCTACCAACCCCGTCGTACAACTGATGGGTGACATGACAGCCATCCTGCAACTGCAGTTCAGGTTCTGGGTGCAGATCTGGCTGCATGAGAAGACTACTTGCTTGACAAGCAATGACATAGGGACACCATGACATAGTGCACCACTGCATGTGTGCCTTTTACACGATCAGCATAGAGTATTCTCCATCATGATCAACATGGAACATGCTGATATTTTGCATGTAATTGTGGCATAACTTCGCCTATGAAAAATGGAAAGAAGGAATAGATGGGGAGATGTTGCCTCAAGTGTTATCATCAAAGCCTGTGTGGTTTGTTTCAAAAATAGTTCACCCTGTTGTAGAATGTAAGGTCTGCAGAAAATGTTTTTCTGTTGTATTTACTAGATCTGAAGAAAGTGGCTTAGAGGAAGCAAATTTATTACTGTTCCTCTCAGCTCAACCAGAGAGATTGATTGTGTGTGCTTGCCTACAGAGCTTGTCTCAGGTCAATGCATACACAAATTTAAATTCCCAAATGTGACAGATGGTATTTGTTTGGTGTGTGTGTTCTCAGTTGCATGCTGTGTCCCTTCGAGAGGCAACTGGAAAAGAAGAGCCCTTGGAAAGGGCAACAGGGGCTGGGTGCAGCTTTGGAGAGCTATGGGGCTGTTCAGGGGAGAAGGTTCCAGAGCTGGCAGGAGGAGAGTTACCGTGCAGCCCACAGCAGCAGCTCAGAGGAGCAGTCAGCAGGACCCAGAGATAATGCAGTCAACTCCCTTTGGATCAGAGGAGATGAGCAAAGTTTGATGCAGTTCAGAAAGCTGCTGAGCTATCCAAAGCTACACCTACGAGCAATGATCTGTCTCTAAGGACACAACGAACAGAGGGGAAAGTTGTTTATGAAGCTGTTTCATTTTCATTTTGTCTGATGTGGTCACTTCAAATCATTCATACTTTGACAGCTGAGCTACTTACTTTTTTATATATAACTTGTCCTGTCTTTAGTTTAAAAGTATTTTGTCTTGCATTATCTTTCCATAGAAAAAGGCCTAGGCAGATCCAGATCAAACCTCTAACCAGTACTAGCTTCCTACAAATCAGTCATTTCTGGGCATTGATTATTTTTATAGTTCCTGTCGATAAAGGACACCCTCAGCTGATCTTTGGTGTGGCTTTCTGTTGGTTTTGACATGGTGATGGAACTAACAACAACTTCCTGAAAGTGACACCTTTGCTCTGCAGCTTCTGCTATCTTAGTGCTTCCTTCTGCACCAACACTGTATCTGGTTTCAATGACTCTTACAGAAAATGCATCTTTTTTCCTTCTCTGCCCTCTGTATTTTTCTTAGCTGCTATTCTGCTTATGTGCTTGAGTCTGTAAAGCATTTGAGGACTCAGCTTATTTGAAATATGCACTTTTTTACGGTGCAAGTAGGAAGAGACCTAAGCAATAGTGTTGACTTTGACTGATTGTGGGCAGCAGGGATCTTCCTGTGCTTCACAAAATCTGCTGGGATGTGTGGATTATGAGACAAAATGGAGCCTGGTATCTTGAGGGTATGTTTCTCAGCCATGTGTAGGACTAGAATAGTATTTATATTGTCACTTAAGGCTAAGATGGATTTTTTTTTTCCCATTTGTGCGGAGACTTGCACAATCACACACAAGTGAGACAGTCTGCAAGAAAACTTAAGAGGTTTTTTTTAGCTCATGACATTATTTAGGGCTTTAGGGAATATATTATAGTCACTTGTTATGCAGAAGTGCATCTTACCAGCAGGTGCCCTTGCCATGTTCAGCAAATGATACTGCTATTCTTGTGCTGGCAGGTGGTCTCAGAACTACAAGTGTTCAGCACATCTGGCTCTAGTGCTTGGGGATCCCATCAGCACGAAGACTGCCATTTCTAATTACTAACAAACCAGAAAGTGAATCAGGAAGATCCTTCCAGTCCTGACTTCTTTTGAGTCATGTGCAGTCCTCACAGACTCACAGAATCACTATGGTTGGAAAAGACCTTTAAGATCAAGTCCAACCATTATCTAACTGTACCAGGGCCACTACTACACCATATCCTTAATCACCATGTCTAGATGGTTTTTAAATACATCGAGGGATGGCAATTCAACCACTTCCATGGGCAGCCTGTTCCAGTCTTTGATAACCCTTTCGGTAGAGCACTTTTTCCTCATGTACAACCTGAACCTCCCCTGACACAACTTGATGTCATTTCCCCTTGTCCTAATAGCTGTGACTTGTGAGAAGAGACCAACACCCACCTCTCTACAGCCCCCTTTCAGAAAGTTGTAGAGAGCAATAAGGTCTCCCCTCAGCCTTCTTTTCTTCAGACTAAACATCCCCAGCTCCCCCAGTCACTCTTCATAAGAGTTATTCTCAAGACCCTTCACCAGGTTCGTTGCCCTTCTCTGGACCCACTCCAGCACCTTTGATGTCTTTTTTATACTGTGGTGACCAAAACTGAACCAGTACTCAAGGTGCAGCCTCACCATTGCCCAGTACAATGGAACAATCACTTCCATAGTCCTGCCGGCCACACCATTCTTGATGCAGGCCAGCCTGCCGTTGGAACTGAGCCCAGTACTGATCCCTGGGGGACACCACTGGTCACCGGACACCAACTGGATGTGGCACCATTCACAACCCCTCTCTGTGCCCAGTCATCCAGCCAGTTTTTAACTCAGCAAAGGGTGCACCTGTCCAAGCCATGGGCTGACAGCTTTTCCAGGAGGATGCTGTGGGAGATTTTGTCAAAGGCTTTGCTGAAGTCTAGAAGGACCTAGAAGAAATTATGAGGACTGTCTTTGTCCATCATGGCAAGACTACTTATTGCTTGTAAATATATAGATTTGAAAGAATGAGCATAAAAGAATAAATGAGTTGAATCCATGAGAGAAGGTGAGTGAAATTATTTTTGACTGAAATAAAATTAATTTCCTTTGTGGTCTCTCCCTGGGTTAAGGCACAATACTTGTGCAACCCCAGCAACGTAAGTTAAATTCAGAAATACGTAACCATTTCTGCATCATGTGAGTAATGGTGATATTCGGACATTTAGAGGAGGCAGCAGAAGAATCTTATAATACTTGACTATTGAGTAAGTGTAATTCAAAGCTTGCGAATGAAGAAGCAGGAGGACAGTGTTGTTGTTCCTTTCCTTGACACGTCAGTAGGGAATTGAGGAGGCCCTACCACCATCAATTCAATATTAAAATACATATATTCTGTTGAGAGGTGGCTGCTTTTATCAGCAGCAATTACAGTTGACAAAGTCCATTTTTGAGGAGAAGCAGTGCTACAGTTCCAAAAGGGCATTGCTTAGGTTATGTGCATTGGTTGTGTAGCAGTTAATTCCCGACGGTTGCTGTGTTTCTCAGTTTTAACATAACATTAGATTGTAGTGTCAAATTCACAGTTCTTTATTTGCTTTTGGGTCTAATACTAGTGTAAAACAGATCTGTTTATCCACAGCGTTAGAACATTCTTGCTGCTAAGCACTGATTGAGGCTCTAAGCATCTGTTGTGTGCAGAAGAGGAGACATACCTGCATTTCCACACTGAAGCAAGAGCAGGAGAAATGGGGTCACAAGCTGGGAAACACAAGGGTGTTACATCCAGCTCACTGTCCTAGGCTGATGAATTTCCCCTGAGCACGGGCATGGTGGTGCTCGGCACTGGCTCCATGAAATGCCTTGTGCTCTTTACAATGTTACCAACCGCTCTGTGCCCCTGCTATGAGCCATTAATGCTGAGGTCACCATCTGCCTCTTTCTGCTCCTGGGTGAAGGCAAGGACTGTCTTTTTTCACATTAAGTGGATCTACAGCCAGTGTTTGGTTTTCAGTATCTTTATTAAAGGAAGAGAAAGAGCCTGCATCAGAGAAATAATTATCCTAGGGGCTTGCGTCTGTTAGTGGGAAATGGAAAAAACACAGGAAAAGCTGTCAGACTGTGTGATCCTGAAGGCAACAGTGAAAGTTTATAGCAATCAAAAAAGCTGACAGCCCAAACTCTTCCTCTGTGTTACAGCTCTGCAAACGCGCCGGTGTGGTTTTACACGGTAAAGTGTTGCCCTCAAAACATTGGTCATGAGTGCTTGTGTAGGATCTTCTACAACACAGGGCATCCTGCTGCTTTCTGCTACAATGTCTCAGAGTCTTCTCTGTATGGCCCTTTGCACTCTCCTTGCAGAGGTTTAAAACATAACCATTTTTATTTCCTAATGTTGCAACTTGTTTGTGCAGGAACACTGACTGTAAAAGATGCAGAGGAATTAAGAGTGAGTGTGTGTAAGTCAAACCGTCAGTAACTGTCACCAGCTTGCAGCGACATGCGGGCTCCACTACAGTATCATCAGCCTTTGATTCAATCCAGGACCAGAAACTCCTGAAATGGATACTAACAGAAAGCTTGTAAAATTAAATGCTGAGTAGTCCTGCCACTTTTTCCAGGAAGGAATTAGTAAAATTGTACCGCACAGCACAAAATAATATGATTAAGGAAACGACCTTATTATTGCAGTGTGCCTGTAGCAGTGATGATATTTAACCCTCTGATACAAAATTGTGGTATATTCAGTTTAACAGTTTCACTGATTTATTTTTTTTTAACCAGCTGCTAGATTTTTATTGTATTAAAAATATTAACGAAGTTTGAATCATCTGCTTCCTACAGAATCTGCAGTTTCTCATTTTCTTTTTGATGTGTGTGATCATATTACTGAAGAGGTTAAACTGAGAACAGAAACATGTTCCTTATAGGGATTAAAAAAAAAGGATGTGTGTTGAAGGGAGGGAAGTTCAGGAGATGAAAAGAATGTAGTAGACTATAGAAGAATTAGTAGCTGCATGCCAGTAAAGATTTCTGTGGAGTAGCAAAAAAGAAAAAAAATTTAATGGAAGATTTTACAGATATTTTAAAAAAGCTCCTCTCAAGTATTAGAGGAAACATGAAAAAAAGCATAAAAGATAATTGGCATCATTAAGTAGGTGTTAATCTTTTAATAATGAATAAAAGATTATAAGTAGGAGTCATTAATAGAGTTATGGCTGGTGCTAGGGTTCAGGTAGCTGGGGGTGATTTCCAGGTGCCATGGCACATGGTCACATGATCTTAGTAAACAGGGAACAGCCACAGTACGCACACCATGGCTCATCAGCCTTTTAACCTGCATCCGAGAGCATCCACCAAGAGCAATTCACTGCCTCTTTTGGGTGGGGAACTGAAACTGCTGTGCTCCAAACTAGGATCCATAAAGCATACTGCTTTGCTCTCTGACTGCACAGCACAGTTCGGGCAGCCAGCAGGACTCAGACCATGATCTTGATTTTTAATCAAAGTAGCTTTTTTCTAACAGAAGATCCTAACTAGTAGAGAGCCGTACCAGATCCCCACTACTTCTGTTTTTTCATCTGGTAGTGCAGGGATGTTGCATGAATATGAGAAGATAGTTCAGTGCGTTGTTCAGGTGAGGTTTCCAATGCGTTTAGCAGGACGAGGGTTATCAGGGAATAACGTGCACTTTTATTGGTAAGCTGAGCACTTTTAATATAGGTAGCAAGACACAGTAAACATGCAGGTCCTTCACACAGTTTTTCTTACTGCTTTTCAGATTAAATCAGCAGCATAACATTTTCCTTCTGCATTGTAATGGAATGTTTAATTTAAGTCTTTGAGATACATTTTGTATGAGAGATCTTTCATAGAATAACATTGCTGTCATTTTTACACTGTCAGGTCCAGGAAGCAAATGGACATCCAGGATCACAGAGCTCATTTGAGGTGAAAGCTGAAGAAGGTAAATACCAGATCCAGCATTCAGTCACTTGGGTGGAGCAAACACTGGATTCCCGGGACAAAAAACAAGGAAGTGTATTGTTCTTCGAGTGTTACTGTGAGATGCACCCCCAGTGTTAACCTAATCTTTCCTACTGCAGGTTTTGTTTCTTTTAAGAACTGTCTGGTTGAAGTTTTAATGTTTCCCCTACTCCTTTTCAGGTGAATGTCGACTCTTTACAGGAATTTTACAAGTGAAAAGAATTCTGGAGATTATTCACTATTTTCCATCATATTCTAAAACTGCTTAAATGATCAACACAGAATTTGTAATTGCTTAGCTGACATTTAGGTTTCAAATGTTATCATGAAATAACCAAACGTATCTTCTGACTTGTCTTGGAATCCCAGCTAAATGATGCCAGGGATGAAACAGGTTATTCTATGTAGTCTGTTTCCTTATTTGTTTAGACAGATAAAACTAAGAGGTTTAAACAACTTGCATAACAGTAGAACCAAGAGTCCACCAAATCTGACTATTTTTACTGCCTTCTAAATGCCACTTTCAGAAATTTAGTACTTGATCCTTGCTATCTGAGGTCAAGAGAAAGATTTTCATTGGTATCAGACAGAGCTGCATTATGCCTTTTGTGCCAGCAGAAATTTTGTTTAAGATGAATGCAGCACAGAATACTAAAGCTCAGTATTTTCCAGTTTTGTGACTGACTGGAAAGCAAGCTGTTCCTGACCCTAAGTTAGAGCAGCTGGGGTTTCTCCTCTTGTAAAAGTTTGGTTCTTGTTTGTCTGCCAAGTCCCAGCTATCCTCAGGACATGGAGGACCATCAGAAAGCCTGTTCCTTGAAACATCTCTACATTGCACTGCATTTCTCTCAAATACGGGAATTAATATGCAGATGATGTGAAAATTAAACCCTCTGTTGCATATTCTTACTTGATGTCTCTGAAGAGTTGAACAATGGCTTTTCACACTTTTCTATCTTTTCAATGCCACGTGTATCACCTTATGGCCTTATGTCTACCAAGAACCTCTGGCAGCAGTAGTAGTAATGACAGGACTTAACGTTTTTATATTTCACAGAATCACAGAATGGTGGGGCTTGGAATGGACCTCTGGAGATCATCTGATCCTGTGCTCAAGCAAGGCCATGTAAAGCCAGTTGCTCTGGAACAAGTCCAGAAGACTCTTGAATATCTCCAAGGATGGTGACTCCACAACCTCTCTGGGTGACCTGTGCCAGTGCTTGGTCAGCCTCACAGTAAAAAAAGTCTTTCCTGATGTTCAGAGAGAACTTCACATGTTTCAGTTTCTGTCCATGGCCTCCTATCCTGTCACTGGGCACCACTGGAAAGATCCTGTTACTGGGCTCTGTTGGAAAGAGCCTGGCTCTGTCTCCTTTGCACCCTCCCTCAAGGTATTTATATAGATTTTTAAGACCCTCATGAGCCTTGTCTTCTCTAAGCTAAACATCCCCAGATGTCTCAGCTTGTCCTTATAAGAGAGATGTTCCAGATTATTAATCATCTTTGCGGTCCTTCATTGGACTCTTTACAGCAGTTCCTTGTTCTCTTGTACTGGGGAGCCCAGTACTGGGCACACAACTGCTCCCAGATGTGGCTGCACCGGTACAGAGCAGAAGGGAAGGATCACCCCCCTTGACCTGCTGGCAATGTTTTGTCTAATGCAGCCCAAGACACCACTGGCCACCTTTGCTGCAAGGGCACACTGCTGGCTTGTATTCTTCTTGGTGTCCACCAGGACACCCAGGTCCTTTTCTGCAAAGCTGTTTCCCAGCTGCGTGGCCCCCAGCATGTCCTGGTGCCTGGAGTTGTTCCTCCCCAGGTGCAGGACCTGGCACTTCCCTCTGTTGAACTCCATGGGACTCCTGTCAGCCCATTTCTGTAGCCTATCACAGTCCCTCTGAAGCAGCACAAGCCTCTGTCTCTCAGCCACTCCTCCCAGTTGTGTGTCATCAGTGAACTTGCTGAGGGTAGACTCTGCCCCATCATGCAGCTCATGAATGAAGCTGTTGAACAGTTTTGGACCCAGTGTTGACCCCTGGGGTGTACCACTAGATACTGGCCTCCAGCTAGGCTTGGACACTGATAACCACCCTCTGGGCCCTTCCATTCAAGCACTTTTAAAACCTCAGTTTGCTTCAGATTTTCTTCATAGTGAGTATGGTTTATCAGTCATATCTAAGTGGAGCTGAAGCAATCATATACTGAGAGTAACAGTTCAGTCTCAATATATTTAATGTTAGACTGGGTAATGCAAATGAATGTCCTGATCTGTCATGTTATTGTTCTGTGCAAATTCCTGTAAG
Source organism: Ceryle rudis (assembly GCA_033439905.1). Lineage (NCBI taxonomy): Eukaryota > Metazoa > Chordata > Aves > Coraciiformes > Cerylidae > Ceryle > Ceryle rudis. The sequence continues at coordinate 11,415 of JAAGNO010010002.1, read as the reverse complement.
AGTTTTCTTTCAGGTAACTGCTGATACTTTATAAAAAACTGTTGCTTTGTAATTGATTTTCTTTCTTCATCTGACTACTTTGCTACTGAGTAGTGTTAGATTTAGTTACCTTTTCTGTCTGCTGCAGGAGGAGACAAAGTACTTGTGGACCCCCCCTTCTGATAATTTCATTACCACCTGTAAAGATGAGAAAGTGAACTTCTGCTCCTTGTTCTGTTCTGGGCTTCTCTAGCAGCTCATGGTACATATGGACAACTGGGTACTGAGAAGCCCCCACATCAGTGAACTTTGGCCATTTAGAAGTTATCAGATGACAGGTCTCTTCAGCAGTAAGTTGCATTTGGAATAGTGTTCTCTTGCTTATTCAAGAAGAACTGAACTAATTCTTGTACTTGTTGGTGGAATGTGGTGTCCTTTCATCTGAATCTTCAGATATCTGCATCAGGATGAAATCAAATAGCACGAGTTATATTGTCATGCAGAAGTGTCACTATGAGCTTTGGCAAGCTAAATCTGGAACCACTAATGTCCTGTTCTTTTGCTTTTCAAATGAACAGAGACTTCTGATGATGGAATTCTAGTAGGGCATTTTTCAAACCACTGAAATGAAGGAAAAAATGACACAAACCATCTTTAAAATAGGAATATAATTTGGTCTTTGGAGGTCATGAAAGAATAGCTGTGTGATTTTATTTTTTTCCTAAACCTTTCATTTTCAGTGTCCCTTTTATAGATAAATGCCTTGATGTGACAGGTATTGTCAAATACTGAGATAACATCTATTTTTTTTTCTGAGAAGCTGCTTTTATTTTTATTTATTTCCCCCACCCCCAGTATTTCTGGACAGTGCCCTGAAAAGCTTGCTTTGCATTGCCAGTTGCAAAAATCCAAGACTCATCAAAATATCAAGATTTCTGGGTTCACCATCAACCCTTTGAATCTTTTGAGACTTGTCTACAATTTCTATCTCAATCATTAATTGTGCAGGATATGTTCTTAAACCTTTTGATGTCAGAGTCGGTGTAAAGACCACAATTATCATGACAACACTTATTTTTAAACCAACCTTTTGTCAACAAAACCCCCTTAGAGCTGTTGGTTTTGCTCCTTAGCTGTGACGCCTCTTGTCCCAGGGGAAACCATCCCTGGCTGATTGTGTTGTGCAGTGACACTGACAGCTTTTTGCTGCAGGGAATCTTCACACATTTTCCACAGGTAAAGAGACAGCAAGATGATGTCATTTTAGATGTTTTGGGGAACAGACACTGTAAGTAAGGCAAACAAAAAAAATGGAACTGTGGGCTCACAGGATTAACAAGTAGCTGTGAGGTGCCTGTATTCTATTCCTGGCTCTGTCATTGTCTTGTGCAACTGTGAACTAGTAAATTAACCTTGTTCTGGGACTGCAGCACCATTAGTAAAGTGTGAATGATAATGCTCAGCACCACAAAGGGGCAGTGTAATTCTTGATAATTAATATTTATAAAGTGCCAGAGTCTCCATGGCTCTGCACCTTTGCAGTCATTTTGCAGTGCAAAATGAAGATAAAGTGTCTGAAAAGTGCTGCTGTATTTTATACCCCCTCCCTGACAGTGGGAAGGGCTGTGTAAGGATTACAGCCATGGACAATCTGTCTCACGAAATTTACAATGTACTTTTGCCCATAGGCATAAACCTACTAATTCAAGAGTGAAAGCCCCTGTAATAGATATATCCACTGTTCCACTGCTCACAGTATGGCACACAAAAGTGTTACGGTGGTGTTAGTCAAGGCACAAACTTGCAGGACACCTACTTCACAGCAGACTACTTGGGTGCATGTTCTTATGTCCTAAGACAGCTTAGCAAAAAAGGATTAAAGTGCGTTTTATTTACTGTGAAAGTGTAAAAATAAATCCTCTCACTTAACTTTGCAATACCTCTTTCACACCTTTAGATATTTTGATAAGCTTAGTGATCACTATTTTTACTTCTCTTGCTGCAGTATTGTAGCAAGTGTTTTAGGGATGATGAAGAAAGCAGCAGTTCGATGATCCAAAAGAATTCAAAACTCTTGGGGTTTGGTCCTTTGCGCTTGCTTCTCTTTATGAGAGGAGACTCTGGATTCAAGCATACCAGTAACATTTACTCTTCCAGGTGTCCAACAGGTGAATAGAATCACTACTCCATCAGGATTCTCAGTTAAGCTGCCTGGAAGACAGAAAGACAAACTGCCATCTTGATTGATGAAAATGAACAAAGAAAGCAGATAACAGAAAAATCATCCAGTTAGCACAATAACAAGATGTATTTTTTGTCATTTGGCAAGAAGATCTTTGCAGACCCTTTTTTAGCAGGCTGACACTAATCAATGCTTGCTTGTCATGCCTAGCCTAGGTTTTCTTGCAAGTAGATATTTTAAATTTTACTACGTGACATATTCTAGGCTATGAGGGAATGGACAAGGAGTGTCATAGTTTTGGAATTAGGAAACGGAAGTGTATTACTTACTAGGTTATGCATCTGCTGTTCTCATAGGCTGAAGAGAGGTGGTGATGGTAGCTTTATTCCTGCTTAGTTTAGGTTTCATTTGAAAAATTACAGAAATAAGAAGTTTTGTTCCCTTTTTGTCCTCAACACTTTGCTTTGTATTTGGTGGTGGCCAGAATCACGTATATGCTAATCACAAAATTGCTTTAGTGCGTGTTCTTATTGCCTCTTTGATTATGGGCCTGTCACCAAGAGCCTAGCTGTTCAGAATGCTTTCTGATTAATCATGCTCTCCTCATCAGACAATTCACTGGTAGAGTATCAGATAATGGTCCTCCTCACTGAGAGTTAAAGGTTTCCCAATAAATAGAAGCTGTGACTGTTGGGAGCTCCAGACACTGTGGTATCCATTAATTAAAGTGATGGGAAACTATTCCATCTGCGGCTTGTCTCTTGAAGATTAGCACATTAAAATACTCAGTCTTTATGATTCCAAACAAAAAAAATGGGGAAGAGAAACAGCAGATGAGGCAAGAGGAAGTAAGCATTCAGTCTGTCTTCTTTAGCCACTGCAATATGTGCTCTAGTTCCTTGTCCAGTCTATAGCTCAAGAAACAGAATTTGTACTGCTTCCCTGTAGAGACTCCTCTACAGTCTGATACCATGGACAATAGGCATTTTTTATTACAGATGAAAATGGACCAGTTAGAAAATAACTTTTGATACCCATTAGTACAAAAAGTAAAACAGATTCCAGAAGGCAGAATTGAATGCATTAGGGAGGCAGGAGGGGAAGAGCTAAAATAGCTTTCGTGCCTTGTCTACTACAGAAAGGTTTTGAAGATTGAAATCTTTGTGTTTCATGCTCCCCTTGATACTTACCCTCTGTGGGAATGTCCCTGTGTTCTGTAAGGCTGCAAGATGCAGGGGCATAAAAAGTCTGGGACTGCCAATTCCAATGATGTGATGATGGGTGCATTATACATTATATTTGTATGTGCATTATGTACATATAATATGTACATTGTGTATGCATATTATACAGACATTGGAAAGACAAAAGACCAGTAATCAAGAGTGATCACTGATAGATAAGTCAGTAATCAGTCAATATAAATAATGACAGTGGTTTGGTAAGGTTATTTAGGTCTTGAGTGTGGTGAGATTTACCTTGTGAAAATAAGGGTTTATCACAATCAGCAAGTTCTTGTGGTTTACCAAGTTACCTACTGCACAGTGTCTGCCTTGCGGGGTAGTTTGTGATTTACCAGCTACACAGTGCTCTACTTGCAGTATTTGTTTTGAGTTCACTCTTAGCTCATGTCAAGAATAAAGCAAATTTGATTTAGTTTAGTCAGCAATGAAGGAATCTTAAACTGAATCAGGTTTCCTCATATTGAGAGCGAATGAATGGTAAATGCACACAGTGTGGTTCTGTTCAGTCGTGGTAACCTGTTAGACCACCACAATGTGCCTTCCTTACTCTGCTCTGGGGTGCAGACCCCCAGGGAACAGAGAAGCAGTGTAATACAGCAATCGATAGAAAGCTCCTGAAATTTCAGGACACCATCGTTTAGTTTCTGTGTTTCCACCAAACTGAAACATGACACTGAAAACATCATTACAAACTCCATCCACACCTTAGCTTCTCCAAATTTTGGCAGTGGATAATAATTTTCAGCTGCTCTTGTAAAATATTTTTACATCCTCCAATTAAAGGTTGAATTTAAAGCCCTTCCTGAAGACAAATTAAGTCTGGCTTTGTTATGTACCCGATTTTTTTATGAATAGATCCCTTAACTGTGAAAAATCCATTATGTTTTCAATAACCTAAAATACTTTTTAAATGTGGCTTAGGTGCAGCTGAAACTAGATACTCCTTTAATCAGATGAGTGAAAATTGTTGATGAGGGTGAAATTGAGCCCTAAACGTCCAGTCAGTGTGAGACTTACACACTGAGTTCATTCTGAGGAGATGTATTTCTTGCAGCACAGTGAGCTCCTGAAAGCCAAGTAAGTCATTCCATGCGTTTCCTTGACCAGAGCTAAGTTTCACAGGGATGGTGACCTGTTCTGCTCTACACAAGGTGTCAATACCCCAGTCAAAGCTGATATTCCTCCATGCTAAGCTAGATAAGAGGGCTGTCAGGCCCAAATGCTTCTCTCTGATCCTTCTGGGGGAGGTGAAAATCATGCATGTGGTTTGCTTCCATTCTCATAGGCCTGGCCTGTTTCTTTGACTGTACATCCTATAACATGCCTTCCTCAGAGAAGGAAGGCTGCTGATGTGTGCCTGGCTGTTTGAGCAGAAAATGGTAACTGTGGTAAGGCTTCTGTTCTCTGGGAGGTGGCTGCACAGTCCTATGATGACTGCTAAAAATCCTGTGACTTCTGCACAGGTGAAATTTCCATTTCCATTCTTCTTGTGTGGGCTGTTGGCCCTGGACTTTCATGGTCCCTGAGCAACTTCCAGGTAGGGACAGAGACTTTGAACGTGGCTGTCATGTGGAGCAAGGAGAGACAGCAGTCAGATGCATCTGTGGAATAAAGTTGTCATCTTCTGAAATGGAAAGAAAGAACAACAAAATGAAAACTCAGGGGCAAAGGTTTAATTTAGGAGTTATCATTGGAAGCAGCATTAATTTAACAAGTCATATATTTTCCCTTAAATATTCCCAAGTTTCAATCCAATCATTGAATTGCATTTAAATTATTCTAACACTTTTTAATACATTTCATGTCAATTCATTGAAATCTTTATATGTACAACTGCAGTTCAGTTCAATTTGAAACAGCCTTAACAAAATCATCACTTAGCAAGTCTCTGCAGTATGCCCAGATCTGTTGAAACAAGGGAAATATTATTTCAGCTGCTACATTTGAGGTAGGAATGGACTGGGTAAGTTTTCCAAACTTTAAGAAATAGAGAGAATTAAGAATTGGAGGTAGAACTAGATTAGTTCTTACAAGCCTCTTGAGGAACATTCAGTCTCATTATCAAGTCTCTCAGTATCCCACAATGAGCTGCTTCAGGGAGTTAAACTCATTAGGAAAAAATCGAAGAGTTCAGATTTCCCCTTCAGAATATATCTATTTTACAAATGGAGGATCGGATGATCAGTGCTGGCAAGCGGGAGAGAAAGGAGGACATGACTGAGCACAGGAGACACGGTTCCTCTTAGCAGTAATGCTGAATGTGATTACCTCAGCCATATCATAAAAATGCCAGCAGCCGAATGATGTTACTGCAGTTTTACTCGCTGGAGTCAAAGTGTGAAGCATTTCAAGCCAAATGCACACTGGTGAGTGAAACCCTTTTGACTTTTTCTTCCCTTTTGATGAGTCTTTTAGATAAGAATTACACTTATGTCAAAATGTTGTTATCAAGCCTTTGCTTTATTTTACCTTTTAATTAAGATATTATGTCACAAAGTTCCACATGCATGGTTCAGCTTTTCCATCGTTGTATTGTATGCATTGTAAAATAAATTACTAGAAACATTCCAGTGAAATGGAACACTCAGTGAAAAAGCTGTTCCTGTCTTCAGCATAAAATGTGATTTGAAGGGACACGGTGTTTCAGTGCATGGTATCAGCAGGACAACAAGGTGCATATTGTAACAGGGGATGCTACCCAGGCCACTGGCCAAAGGCAGGCCATGCAGGCACCACCCAGCACCCCCATCTATTAAATGAGTATTTCTAGTATCCTACAGGGCTTCTCACAAAGTCATCCCTACTGTCATGGCTTGGGCACTGTTTGCCCTTCATTCCACTTAACAGATCAACTAAATGTGTTTGCAGCTTATCAATTAGCAAATGGTCACATCTGTAAAAAGCTTTGAGAACAGTCGATGTAGAATGAGATTAGTATTTGCCATTACTATTTTTATTAATAATGTATTATATAATACTGTATGACATAAGTGGAAAAAGTGAAAAAACCCCCTCTTTTATGTCTTTTTGAAGTCTTTTATTTTCATTGCCTACTCCTGTCAAGTAAGCAGCATAAATAAGGACACTATCCGCGTGTACAAATTAACAGTGTCTCTGACTTTTAGCTGTGTATTCCTAGTTTATCAGAGGTTAATATCTCATAATGAATGAAAAATTCAAAGCTGTACAGAAACTATTCACTACCAGAGATGAAACTTACCTTGTTTCCTGCTGATAATGGTCCCATTTGCATGTTTGATAATAACATTCATTGGCCTCTTTCAGAAATTATGACGAGAACTAACTCAATGTGCTGCATCTGCTGTATCAAGGACTCCAGAAAGACAGTATTTTTTAAAATTGAGTATCCATCAGGTATATTAATTTGCTGTTACTGTCACCTACAGGTCAACCAGTGACCTGTGTACACAGAACACTTGAAAAGATTTAGTTTTCTTCACTGATGGTGTTTTCTTAAGTTCAGATTTTGATAAAAGTTTTTCAGCATTAGTTAGATTATTATTCATTGTTATCTATTATTATAATACTATAAATTATTTAGATGATTAAAAGTATAGAAGAGATGAGATGCTTCACAGCAGACACACCTGGAGACCCAGGGTCAGGCAGACCCACTCTGAAGAGGAGTGTTCATGGAAGCACAGGCAAGTTATTGAACCTCTCTATGACCCTATTTTTCATTAAGTGTTGTGCAAGGATTCACAAATCAGACCACTACCTGATGTCAGAGTTTTTCACTCATATTAGTGTGAAGGTATAATAAATCTGTCGAAGGAAGTAAGCAAAGCCACTTTCTGTGTTTAGGAACATGTAAGAGAGAGAAGCAACTACGTATCTGCATTTGTACAAAATAATACATGAGCTGATTGTCTAGAAAATCTCATGCAGCCCTATGATGCAGTCATTGGAATTCATTACCACATACTTACAATTGATAGAAAAAAACATTGCTAAAAAAGTGAGTAATCAGGTGGGACAGTCTGACTTTTAGAATCTTTCTAAATCATAAAAAAAGGGCAAACGGTCACCCAGTGAGCCAGAAATATTAAATAATTGCTATTTTTATTTTGGTGTTTTCATATTTTGTTTCATTTTTATACATAAGTTAGTAATTGGTTTTTGAAAGTGGTGTTACGTTTCCTATGTGGTTATGAAATTGATATCCTCATTGATAACAGCGGTCGAGTAAACCACAGTCAAGCTGGTGATTCTTAATTGTTATTCTGACTTGGAATTGGAATGGCAATTGCTGTAGCTTAATTTTAAATTGAAAATTCTAGGGAGCTCTACAGTTTAATACTACTAACAGAAAGTTTTGAGGTCAGGGGACTCAGGAGGTGGTTATAATCTTAACTCAGGGATGCCCTTGGGGATCAAAAAGTCTGAATGATTCTTCTTGCTCCTATTCCCCTACCTCCTGCCTCTTAAAGCTAGAGTAGCTCCCTGCCATTCATTGAGTGTCCTCGCTGAGCTGCCTCACAGCAGCTTCCTGTGAGATAAACTATCTGTGGATAAGGCTCATTCCAGAAGTTACTATTTCTCTTCTTTGAAGATCAAACTACTTCCACTTCTATTTCCTCTTTTAATGCCTTTTCAGTCAGTCCCTTTCCCCATCATCTATTTTATTTCCTGTCTCTTTTTCTCTTTTGTCTGCTTTGTGTGAACGTTTTCTGTGAAGCAGAAGAGCTTGCATATTTTCTTGCTTTATTTGTTGCATGAATGCAATCTTTTTAGCAGTTTCTACATTTTACTTTAAGGAAGAATTTTAATGATCATAAATATTGCATTATGTATTTTCCCAGCTGTATAAATGCAGCATAAAAATCAGTAAGCATTGCTTTTAAAATGAACTTTCTTATCATAATCCTCAAGGCATATACTTCAAGGTGTTCATCTGCACCTGACCATGCAGCTCTGGGTATTGCTGTGGTACCCGGCTGTCCTGAGTGGTAGATTGTTCATGTTTCCTCTTGTAAAAATGGCTTCAGAAGTATTACAGTCCTGAAAGTGGCACTGGGCATTTCAAGCTTAACGTTCCATCCCAGGAGGGATGAAGAAATCCTGGGCTACTGTGTGGATACCAAGTCACTGTTAGCACTACTCCAAGGTTGGAAAATAATTCTTAAACTCTGTTGAGTCTTGCACATAGGTTTGTTAACAAAACAGATCTAAAAGCAAAACAGATCTAAGAGCAATTAAGTCTTGTGTAGGAATCCTAGAGGAAAAGAAACTTGAACTCCTAAATCCTCTTCATACTCCCTTTATTCACTGTTTACTTTCTCCTCTAATTCTTTTTTTTTTACTTTTGATTCTCCAGTCACTTAAATAACATCCTAAATGAGTGGCAGCATTTTTCTCATTTAGTCATTCATTCGAGTAGCATGTGGGATGTTAGGGAATATGTGGTCAGTGATTCACTGCATGTGAGAGGAGGGGCAATCTGAGCTTGTCATTGCAGGAAGCCAGCAGAAAGCTCATAGACCTTGCTTCTCCCTCTTACAGCAGCTGGAAGGATGGAGACAGATGGCTAGACCAGGTTGACTTTTCTGCTGGGGTTGGGCCAGGACATCCCAGTGTCCATTTTTTTCTGTGAAACAGAGAATTTCTGTGTTGAATGTTTTCCAGATTGCACAGAAGCAGCAATAACAGGATTTCAGTCAGGATGACCTGGTATGAGAAGCACAGGGTGGGGAATCAGAATGTGTGAGTGATGTTCCTTATGCTGCTACAAGCACCTTAAAAACTCTCAACAAGCCCATCAGTTTTCTTTAGAATTCCTCCTTGTGTGATACCTAACTCACAGAAAGAATGTAAGATTTAATATAGTTGTCTTTGACATCATTAAGTACTTCTTGAATATGAGTTACTGTAAAAATGCAAAGTATTAATTCTTTGACTTTTGTAAAAATGAATGATAAAGTTAATATATATATATTTTGTTGAAGTTTTATGTGCATGAAATGAGATTGGTAGTGATGGCTGACTCAGTACCAAACTGATCAGATCTGAGTCAGCAAGATAAAGTAAGCAAGCTTTAATTTCCTGTCTCCAGTATTCTGAATTGGCTTTTACGGGAAGGAATCAATAGAATATTCATTGAACAAGCCCTGTTAATAGAGCAAGTAACATTTTTTCATTGATGAACCTTCTTGACTCTAGACATGTAACAAACCTTGCATTTTCTTTTCAGTATAAACATCAACTAAGCTCAAATAATCTGTATTTCTCTAGCCTGCATGTGGCAAATTTACTGGAGCATTTTCCAATTTGCTGTTTGATCAGTAATTAGTTCTAAGTTAAAAAAATGCTCCTCTCTAAAAACACACGTTAGAATTCTAGTGTCAGGTGGGAGATGAATACTGAGGATGTATCTTCATAAATGTCTAAAACTAGTAATACTAGTAACTGTTGTGACAGACACGGGCATGGGCTGTGTGTGACATCTATAAATTTTTGGCATCTGAAGGAATTTGGTGTAAGAAGGCTGGAAACTAAAATGCTACTAGTGGAAGCAGGAAAAGTCAAGTACACTTTCACTGCCACAAGGGACCACTGAATACAAGTGCTGGTCTGTCATCATGACTTGCATCCCGGTAAGTGACTGGCCCTGGCCTACCTTATCCTAATTTCCCCATAAAAATGAACTTTGTTTGTAGGATACTAAGATGGTTTATGAGGCTGTTGAGAACTTTTGGCCTCATTCTAACACATAAGAGAGGCAGTTTAATATGAAGTTTGTGGAAGAGCATTGTAGAAAAAATGTGTTTGGACCCTGACTTGCACAAAACACTTGAGAATATTGTAAACTCAGGAGACATTGAGAAGGGTTGATTAAAATGGTTCCTGGGTAGATAAAAGGGACAGCACTTACCAAAATAACACTACATGATGATGTGCTGTCCTGTTACTGTAGACTGCAGTGAATGCTGGCTGTCTTACGCAGCTAATTGGGAAGCCTCACAATGGTGAGTCACTGCAGACCTTACTCTGCTGCTCCATGACTGGAGTTTTGATCTTCATCATGCCTGTCTGCCTTTGGCATCATATATATTCTAGCAAACTCAGAACATTTTTCTTTTTTCCTCTTTGTTCTTCTGTGGTCATCTCTTTCTTATAGAAAATAGCCTTCAGAGTCATCCACAAAGAAACAGATCCGTACTCTGTGTAGCAGTTAAGGGGGAAGGGAAGATAGCCTGTTCCTTAGGACATTACTCTTTTCTCAGGCTTCTCTGTACAGTGAGGTCTTCACTTAAAAAAAAAAAAAAAAAAAAAAAAAAAAATTAAAAAAAATTTCAGCTTTTACAGTCTCACCTTTGCTATGTTCATAGACTTTAAAGGAAATTGGCCCAGTCACAGCATCTCTAATGATGGATCTGAGTAGTTCTGTGGCTCCTAAAGTCTTAGTGGTCTGTGATAGCAGTACAGGACAGTTATGAAGGATGTCAGGCTGGGAATTTTGGTGACGCTCTGCAAGCATTTGCTATATATCTCTTTTTAGTATATCTGCTCACCCATTTTATCACTGGTACAGACACAGTTAGGATTTGCATTTTCTGGAAGAGTAAATGCGTACTGTTATAAATTATTCATCACACCTGTGTATTTCAATCAGAACAAAAGATAATAAACAGCAAGAAAAACAGCAATAAAGGCAATGAAACCTGTATTAGAGTCCATTCTTGCTAAGGTATTGGCGGACCTAAGAGATTGCCCCAGGTTGCCCACAAACATATTCTGCTTCTTTTTATTAGAAAAAAGCATTTCCATTAAGTAATGCACTTTATTTGTCTCTTGTGGAGCAACTTAAGGTTTGAGCAGAGTTGACACTTTATGAATAGTACAGAGTTACAGAAATGTTCCACGTCACCATTCATATTTTTATTCACATCTAAATCTTGCTGAATGCTTACTCCTCCAATCAAAATGTTACCTTCATTTAGGTTTGGCAGGAGTGACTTACATCAGTTTAGGGGCTTATTTGAATAAAAA
>JAAGNO010010001.1:127333-150049 GCA_033439905.1 Ceryle rudis | reverse complement strand
CTCTGCAAAGGCGAGTTTACCAAATATATTGCTATTATTTATATAATTTTGCATTGTGAGTTTTTTGTTTCATCTCTGTCTAAGTCCATCTGGCCATTTCTAAGGCTTTTCATGCACCTGAAGTCAGACTTTTAATGTGAAAGCTTGGATTAGCTCCTGTCTAACGCACCCTACCATTCTATCCCCAAATCCTCTGTTTCTCTGGTGTATTTAGGTTTTAAAAATATTTTAACATATACTGTCCCTATATTGATTAATAAATTGAATGCTTTCTATATTAGAGATAAAGTTTGATATTAGCCTTAAAATACAGCAATATGTTATCTTCCAGATATCTTGAAGTCAGCAAGTTTATATAATATATACAACAACCTTGTTGAGAAGTGCTAAGGTACATGCCTTTCTTTCAACAGGAATAAATGGCAAATGTTTGAATTTTATATATAAACATCGCTATACTTTATTTCTTTTATTCTAAAATCTTACTGTTGTTCTAAATATGCTTATTTTAAAGCTGGGTGAAGAAATGTTGTCAGTCTTCACTGTCAGTATTATTCACTTGTGGAGAAGGAGGAGAATAGAGAGTCAACAAAACATTTTTATGCATGTCCATACCTTAAGATTAGCCATGGCATTTACTGTTATAGATAGATGCTACTTGTCTTTTCAAGGAGCCACAAGTTCAGTGTGTCCATGTTCCTGCTTTTACAACTTAAACTTCATAAGGCTGTATAAAAGAAGTGATGAGTGGAACTTGTTCACCACCTAAGTCTCCTGCAGGACTGTTGAATTCTAGTTGCTTGACTAAGACTTAGGCACAGCCCCGTGTGTCCTTTAGGGGACTTTTACTCTGTGGATACAGTGTTATTTCATTCTCTTCATTTTTGTTGTACTTCCTGAAGTAAATACTTTGTGCATTCTGAAGAATTACTAAGTCAATACGCCAAACCACAATGTGCTGCTATCTTAGGGTTGTTTTGGAGTGTCCTTATATTAAGTAATTGTGGGCTGCTGCTAAAAGGTTGCCTTGTATAGAAATTTGCTTAGGCAAGGTATTTTCAAGGAAAAGCACAATAGTTAATGTGTGAGAGGAAATGGAATGGATTCTTCCCCTGCTGACAGTTGACACTGTTCTGGCAAGGTGACAGTTAATGGGACAAATGTATGATTAGATTCCTCATTAATAATAGAAATCTGGAATCTGCATCCTGCCTTTCTTCCATATGTGTTTCTGCAAAATTGCTAGAGAATGGAATAAAATGTCAAATTTCAGGCAGGCGAGTTTATCTGATAGAGCTTAATCATGTTTTAATGAAAGAAATTGCAGGCATACATTGTGTAAGAATCTTGAAAGTCTGACAGTTTCTGAATTTAGACTTAGTTTAATATTTAAAGACTAAGACTTTTGGTGTTGTGGATCTTTGAAGTAAGACTTCATAAGGCCAGTCACCAGTAAATTAACAGATAGGAAAAAGTGAAGTCTTTGGCTTTCTTCTGGGAGCTGTATTTACAGAGCTGGGCAATACCAGGCACTTCTGAAGCTCCTTTTGTGAGAGATGAAGAGACGGGCTGCACAGTTTATTCTGAGCTGAACGGGAGCAAAAGCACAGAGTGGAAGTAAACTTGCTTATAAAATGAGAGGCTCACACTTTGCATGTTGATGGACAAAACTGTAGAAGACTTTGGGATGAGAGGCGCAGAGAAGATGAGTGTCAGGGCTGGTTCAGGCTGAGGAAGCTGTAATGGCTGAATGAAATGCTGGAGGGTTGGAGGCAAGGGGAAAGCATATGTATGTTCTGAGACCTCTCTCGTCTGTGCTGATCGGAGTGCATTACGCCCAAGTGGCTTATTTAGATCCCACAACAGCTCACCATACAAAATGTGAAAGAAATGGCTGTTAGTGTGCAAATAGTTTGTTGTTTGGCCTTTTTTTTCATTTATCTTGTGAGCAGAGAGGGGTAGGCTAATTGATTAGAGACAGTAACTAGATGACTGCAAAGCTAATATATTCAGAACTGATTTAAAGCTTTATTACAGAAAGATTACAGAAAGAATTCTTTTCTTTTTTTTTTAATCTTACTAAAAATAACCAAGGATTTATTTTATATGCTGCTATATGGTAAGATAGTATTATGAATTTTAAAGTGGTTACTAAATCGAAGTTTCCTAGTACCTATTGCCAAGCACGTTTTACAGTATTCAACATGTAGCAAAGTAGCAAATGACAAAGCTTTAAGGCAGTAAAATTTGCTTTGTAATAATACCATGTGTGGTACACATGTAAAATGTGTTAATATGAAGGAATTATTTTCTAAGAGAATACTTTTGGGATCCTTTTCTTAAAGTATACTTAATTTGTTTCACCCTTTGATCTTAGGAAGTTTACCAAATTGAAAGGAAATTAAATTCAGAACTTGATCTTGGCAATTCAAAATATTGACCTTTAAATTGGAAGGTTTCAACATTCGTCTGAAAACCTTGGATAGTGAGGAGCAGTCCTTCCTGTATTTGTTTCTGAGGAATTATCCAAAGTGAAGTATGAAACTTTCATTATCTTGATGCTGACACCAAACAGCAGAGCTCTATCTACTAAGCTGTTGTGGCTAATCCTACATTGTTCAATGCCACTACATCTTAATACAGTTTTACTGGATACATTCAGTAGTGGTTTGCTTTTTTTATCTCAGCTGACAATGAATAGATGTAAGACTGTGTGAATACTTGTCTTCATTCTTTGTTTTCTGAATCAAGAATTTGTTTGGCTGATTTCATATCTTCCACAGCAAACTTTCTCTCTCCTATTCAGTTGGGGTTTTTTTTAATCACTATGTGTTTGTTGGCCATCTTTATTCAAAATTTTGTGAGTACATCTGTGAAGTGTTGAGAAAGAAGCAGAGTCCAAAGATGTAGTGATAAAAGGGATAGAGAAGAAAGAGCTGGGGATGGTGTTGTGTATTGCTAAGAAAGTAGGCTTTTGGCACCCTCCAGTAAGCCTGCCTCCACCCCATAGAGCTACTGTTTACAGTCTGGATCCCCAGCTTGTATACAGTTTTTCTTCTGCCAAGCAACATTTCATGCCCAATTATGCCTCCCCTATCAGCTGAAGAAAGAAGCCTTCAACAGTACTGCTAACACACTGATACAAGCTCCTTTGGCATTTAGTTTTGTTACAGAGATTCATTTTTTGACGGTATTTTGTAGAAGGGTCTTGTTCAATAGACATTTCTTTTGAGATAAATGCCAGTTAATGTAGTGCATTTTTAATTTACAATAGACCAAATAGTTAAAGGTGTGTCCTTTTTAGAACTTCAGAGTGCTTTATATTGCACATAATATAGCTGAAATGAATGCAGGTTAGGTAATTGAAAGTGGAATTTTGTAAGTATACGGATTCTTAAAAGAATTCTGCTTGTACAAAATGTGACAATATTTATGGAGGCCACATTTGCACTGTCTGTTTAAAATTTAACAAATGAAAGGTGTACAGAAGCTAAGAATCTGTTTTCCTTAGTTAGTAACAAAGGAAGGCAGCATGCTGTTGCTCTGGAAGAAACAAAAGAATTTCTTCTAGTCAAACAGGCATTTGCACTACTAAACATCTGTTACAACTACACTCAGAACCCATGTAAAGTGAAAATTAAATGTGCACAGCTAACATCAAAGAAACAGAAATAAAAGCCACTGTGCAGTTTTATTTTTTTCCCCTGCAGCCATATGCATTGAGATGCTGCCTTTGTGAGGGGGTTTGGGTGGAATATGCATCCTTTTTCTTACTCTTGCTCTTTCTTTCCCCGATTATTACTTTTATTCATAGGAGTTGGTATGTGAGCTCTCTGGCAAGGCCAGTTTTCCTTTTCTGGCCTAGATTGATGGTATATGTTTCCACATCAGTGACAGGTGTTCCTGGCTGCTGTGACCAAGAGTATTTTGATGATTGGAATGTCTGGAAGACTTGTAGTTACAGAGTCATGCAACAATTTAGGTTGCAAGGGACCTCTGGAGAGTGTCTGGTCCAAACCCTGCAGCCCTGCTGCATGTGTGTGTGTGTGAAGGGATGGAAGCACTCTCAGCCCTCTAGCTTCCTTCCTTCTGATCTTCTGTCATTACCATCTTAAGATTTTTGCAATGTTCCATTCACTTCTGTGTTTCTTTTACTTTTGCCTTTCTAGAATACTATCTTAGGAGCATTCATAAAAATAAAATGTTTCAGACATGTGCTATCTCATTCTGGTAGACCTTAAAAATAGCATATATTTGCATATGGGACTCACTTGGGAAGTGTCTTCCACGTATTCTAAGGAATTTTGCCTTTTGTCAGATCATATATGGTCATAAAGTCTTAGTTTTTCAAATTTTGTCTCTTTACAGACCAGAATCAAGATTTGGATGAAGCGATCTAACTGAGTTGCCGTCATGAGCAGAAGCAAGCGCGACAACAATTTCTACAGCGTTGAAATTGGAGACTCTACTTTCACTGTATTGAAACGGTATCAAAACTTAAAACCAATAGGATCAGGAGCACAAGGGATAGTGTGGTAAGGTTTCCTTAAAATTTAAATGTATTTTTAGGTTCCCTTAATAGAATTTTCTGAGTCTTTTAACTGTTGTATGTTACTGGGTGGGAGTGTGGAGAGCTTCCTTTTACGTGCAAAAAGTCAACAGTAATTGTTGGCCGTTTTTCCTCAGCAAGGGCTGTTGCTTTTTGATGTAGGTCCTTTCCTGCTTCCACACTGTTGCCCTTCTGTGCAAATTCAGACAGCTGTGCTGAGTCCCATAAATTAAGGGCAGGGGGTGGGGGGTGGAACCGGATAAAGAAACTAATCCTAATCCTAAACCACACTGTTTACACTGAAACAAAAGCCAGAAATAATCTGTATAATATTTGCTGTTTGTAAATGCTTTTACTTCTTGAAATGTTTTTTGGGGGCCTGTTTCACTTAGCATTTGTGATTGCTGACTGTCATTGTAATATCTAAATACCTGATGCAGTTTAGGAAAATATTACTTGACGGTACAGTTCTTTTAATAGGAGCTCTGCTCTGTGGACCGAAGTGTCCAACTGGTTTAAAATTGGTGACATTTAGCTGCTTGTAGGCACTGTTTCCTGTGCAGTGATACTGCCCCAAAGATTAATGTTCGTTTGAGCTTCTTAGACTTTTTTTGAATATTCAAAAGAAGGATGTAGATAGCACAGGAGCCTTAAAATTTTCCAGTTCACTGCAACTTCTAAGATGCTAACCAGGGACATAAAAATACAAAAAAAAACATCAAGGAAGAGAAGGGCAGAGAAAAGCATCATCTTGCCAAACACTTTTCCCTGTAACCTCTTTACTGTCTTGATCTTGTCTTGTTTAGAGACTCTGTGGTGTGGGTGGGTTTTTAATTCGTGTCTATGTTTTGGCTGGTTTAATAACAGAACACTGTGCTTAGTGCAAATGAAAACTTGAAGGGTACTACTAGAGAGAGACAGTTCTGAAATGGTAACTTCTAGCATTAAGATTATTTACCCTGTAAGTAGCAGCAGTAGAAAAACTGATCTGAATTTTGTTTGCATGTGTGTTAATATGAGGATGTAGGTAGTTGTTTGACCAGTTTGTTTAGTAGCTATAGATGCTTTAGATGTTATTATTGTCCTTCTGATTCCCAGTCATATTTTACTGCCTGTTTTCCAAATCTACTGTCCCTCTTGGAGCTGAGATCCAAAAAGTGACCATGGAATTACTCTAGTGTCATTCTGTAATTGCTACTAGTGGTAATTGAAACTTTTTTTTAGTTAAATTGTTGTGATTACCCTGTGAATGACTGCAGTGCTCATATGGTTAAATCTTGCCCATGTCTGGAGCAGATAGAGTGTAATTTCTGTGATTTAGGTTGTGGCTTTTGTTCTATTTTTTTGTTTGAAAAAAAAAAAACCTAAACGACCTGATCCATCTTGATTTGGTGGAGCGTCAAGTAGATGGCCTAAAGTCTCAACCATGTCTAATACTGAAACAGACTCTAAGGCTACTCTTATGCACTGGGAATGCAGAAGTTAAAATACTGGGAGTGCCATGTTGGCAGTCTTTCCTGGCCACCTTTTTCTGCTTCTTCATAAGATATTCCTTATCTTGGGTGTAGGTGTGGGAAATTGCATGTAGTGGAAAAAGTAAATCAAAGAAAGTTACTGATATGTGTTGTTCCCATTTCTTCTTTCTTTGGTAGTGACTAGAGATTTTGATAATGTAACAAAAAAAAATAAAATTCAAGCTTGCATACTATGTAGACAACATGCTTTTTTAAAGTAGCTAGTTGGATATAGTAGACTGACCATTTACTGGCAAATGTTCTTCATTAGGTTTGAGTACCATTCTTGATAGGAGACAAGAAATCTGTGTTTTCCCTTCTGAGGCTTTTTGAGTAACTGATAAATATTTCCTGAACCTGTGTGGTAGTCAGCTGTTGTATTGCTTCTCACAGGAAACCACATCCATGTCTTCCTGTCATAGAAATGGGATACGTATGGGAGTCGTCCCCAGTAACATTCCTCATCAGTTAAACCGCCTGCGTCACCAAATCATACAACATTCTTGCCATTAGTCTGCAAACACAAAGTTATTCTTTCTTTTTGCCAAGTAAAAGCCAGTGGCATCAAGATGCTGATGTTTTCCTAACACTGTTTTTATTTTATCTTAACAACGATGCTTTCATTGTCATGAGGATATTAAGCAACTGCGTGCATGGGGCCTTTATGTAACCTACTTTTCCTCTCTCCTTCATCCCTTTCAATGTGAAGATTTTACATAAAATTGATGTGCTTTTAATGTTCGAAGTGTTTTCGATCTTTTTTTAAGTGGTCTGTTCTTGAGTGCCAAGAACTCATTATCTTTAGTAAGATATTTTAAGAAGCAGCGATCTTGTATTATTTTGTGGAGATTGTCATGTATTAATACTATGAATCAGGGAAACAGTTCTAAATTTTGGATCATTCAGCACACAAGAGCACTTTGCTGCACACCCCAAAGCTGAATAATACCGGAAATTTGGTTTAGCTGCAGACATGATACAAGGTATCTGAAAAAAAGTGGCAGCTGCCACAAATTAAGGGACACTGACACTGGGATATAATAATGATTTTTTTTTTTTAATTACAGTGCAGCTTATGATGCTATCCTTGAACGAAATGTTGCGATCAAGAAGTTAAGCCGGCCATTTCAGAACCAGACCCATGCCAAAAGAGCCTACAGAGAGCTTGTTCTTATGAAGTGCGTTAATCACAAAAATGTGAGTGCAGTGCCCTGCTTTAAAAGTTAAAGAATTAACTAGAAGTTTGTTCTTTGTAGAAGTCTTAAAAGTGACTTGAGAGGATGGCATCCTCTGTAGATTAGAGATTTTCATTGCATGGTTGTATCTCCCATGGTAGGTATAGAAGGATCTTTCAGAAGGTCTATTATTGACTAGTTTTGAATACCTGCCCTTCAACCTCAGGAAGGGAGTCAGTGTTACGCTGCTACATTTTACAAGCACCTGGCAAATAAGAATTACCATGAGTACTAAGTGCATCCTTGTTTCTGTTTTTGCTGCTGGACAATTAGGAGAAAAAGGCTGTAATAATTTATTTGTCTTTTTCCTGGTGCATGAATGAGTCGGGAATCATGTGTTGTGACAACAGGAACTGCCTGATGCTTATGAAGTTGTGGAGTAGATCAGATCACAGAAATGGGTAGGGAATAAGTGATAAATTTATCAGAAGATGAGCTACAGAAGACTGGTACTGGCCATTGTCTTCCTTCACAGACAGCTATGTGCAGTCTTCCTCATCTTCCCTTTTAACCCCCCTTCAGCAAGACAAAATTTCCCTTGGCTGCTAGAGAAGAGTGTCGTGGAAGATTTACTCTGCTTTGCAGCTACTTGGGAAAATTTTGTATTTTTTCTAACACGGAGATGGTTTATATGTGGATTATGTGAAAGAAGTTTTACCTGATAGTATAATTCGTATGATGATAAACAAGCCTGCCTGACTCTTGATGTAGCTTCACCTGTTTCTCCACATCCCATCCATTCTTAGCAACTGGGAAGTGTCCTGGAGCAGCTCCAAGAATCTGTTTTTCTCTTTGAGCATAGCTGTTGTTTCACCTCTGTCAATGGCAGTGATACCTGTTAGGTAATCTTCATTAGTTTTTAGGTTTACTTTTCATATGCAACAAAAATCTTACCAGCTTTCTTTGAACTGAAAGAATAACGCAGGGGAAGACGTGAGTAACTTTCTTAGGTTTTAAGCTTTGAATAGCATCTTGTTAATGCACATAGAATGTCTTTAGATAATAGGATTTGTGGAGGAAAAATTCTAAAATCATTAGCATCTGTTCCAGCATATGTACAGCCAGGCTGGGTTGAACCACTCAGCGTCTTGAGCTTCAGTGTGTTCAAGGAGTCTCACCTCAGAATACGGGTATTGGTTTTGAAATGTTGACTTTGCAGCTTTGCTCTTGCTGTGGTGCAGTTACGCTTCCTCTCCCCCTTCCTACAGATAATCGGCCTACTGAATGTGTTCACGCCACAAAAATCCCTGGAAGAATTTCAAGATGTGTAAGTTTGCTTTGAACTAAAGCTGAGAATTAATTTTAAAAATACTTGCAGAGAAATATGAACAAGAGAAAGAATAGAATGAAATGACAGTATTATCTGATTTATTTTTTTTTCATAAGCTACATAGTGATGGAGCTCATGGATGCAAATCTCTGCCAAGTGATTCAGATGGAGCTAGACCATGAACGAATGTCCTATCTTCTTTATCAAATGCTGTGTGGTATCAAACATCTTCATTCAGCTGGAATTATACACAGGGTAAGTGAATTTATCTGTGTATATTTTGCATTGCACGTGGTTTTGCCTTGAATATTTAAAAGAGAAAAAAATCAGAAATAGAAGCACAAAGGGTGATCCATAGCCTGTCCCATAGGCAGAGAGAGAAATCTGAAGTCATCACATCCACCTTTTTCCACTTTAATTCTGGAATAAACCTTTTGAATGTTTGAATGATTTGATAATAATCTGCCCAGAGTAAACAGAGATTTTTTGCAGTGAGTTACATTACCTCCTCTAGTTCTATATAATGTTCTATTTTAGTAGTCATGGCAGGAAAGAATATCTGAAAGTGTTTCTGCCTTTATTGCTTTGGTAACCAAACTTGAAATCCCATCTTTTGAAAGAACTGCCCATTTTATTTCTGCTCTTCTACTAGCAGAGTAGAGGATAAATATTGAAGTTTCCAGATAAATAGATGGTGATAAAGACCTGTGAGTGGAACTTCCATACACCTGTGTGTCACAAAGCATTCACTCAGGCTGCCCACGGGCAAAACTGATTACTGCTTTTTAAATGGCATGTGTTACAATCCAGTCAAGTAATTCTGAATTTAAGTTTGCTTGTTCCAGTTGAACATCTTGTAGGTGTTTCTGTGTAGTGTAAAGATTGCTTGAGGTTGTCTAGTTAGAACTTTTCAAACGTAATCTCTCCTATTGTGGGATATTATAAGCTTGTATTTCTACAGTGCTACATTTTTCATTGTATTTTTTTTTTAGAGAGTTTTAGAATTTTTCATTTCTGAAATGATGCAGAAAATAAACTTACTATTGTGCTGTACTTTCAGTCGTTACTAGCCTTCCTCCTGGATAATGTACACAGCAAAGCAAATCACAAATGGCAATTCTGAGTGCTACCTCAGGAATTGCTGTGTTAGGATGCTTGCCCATTTCAGTAGTCTAACTCATTGTGACCAGGTTGTTGAATGGCCAGAAGGCTGGATCTGGTGCTATGACACTCCCGGTGCTGTTTTCCCCTCAAGGGAACTGCAACAATTGTGTGAATAGAGAAGGTCAAACACCGCTTCCTTTTGCTCATCTAGCACTCATCAGCTGCCTCATTCCAGTGAGGAGCTCAGGGAGGGAAAGTGAAGGCTTCCTTTGTACATGCAGTTTGCCCTAAACTGCTGTGTCTGAGAAAGATGGGAGAGGGAAGGTAAGCAGAAGCATTGCCTACAACCAGGCATTGCAGCCTGTGCTTCTTGGTCTGCACGTGGGCATTGAGACAGGTCAGTGGGTTTGTTGCGTTATTCTGGGCTAAACTGTGTTAATTCACTTGCCGCAGTTGTGGGGTTATGTTGTTTAGGACTGATATTATGCAGCCCTTTGTCTCCCAATGCATGTGCCTGCGGGATTGAAATAACGGCTTTGTACAAAGCTTCATATTGTCTGGTCTCGTCGGTACTTAGGTGTGCAAGTTTAATGCTGTGGGTTTTCCTAGGTCTTTTTTTATCTTTGGAAAACTGCATATTGCATGGACGTGCTGGAGTAGGTAGTGTAAGAGTGCCTCTTTCTGTGGATGTTAGTGCAGGCAGGAGGGAGCCTCTAAACACTTGCTTCAAAGGCAGTTTGTATGCCTATAAAATGAGCATCAAACCACCAAGCCTGTAGAAGTCGTGGATAAATATATACATTCATGCATCTATAGAAAAGAAATAACCGCTTTGGTAGTTTCTGGGCAGGAATAAAGACAGCTTTGCGGATAGAATATCTGTCCCTGTAAATATGGATGAAGTCTTTGAAATGCTTCATATGGTGCAGTTAAATGAAATACAGGGATAACCTATTCCAGCGAGACTATAGATACAATTGCTATGTAAATAGTAACATATGTATGCATGAATGCTTTTGAAGGGCACGGGCAGATACATTTCACTTGCATGTCTTCATGGTAGATTTTCAGCTGACAGCTTCTTCTCAGATGCTGCTAGAAGATTAAGTATGTTCAGGCAAAATGTTTTCTGTTACTTACCTGCTGTGTGCATTATGCCATTATGCTTCAAGGAGTAAAGTATCAAAATCCTGTTTCTCTGGGGAACAAGTTAAACAAAAACTCAGAAGACAAGGGCGTGCTTGAAAAGAAATATTTCGTATGGACTGTGTGGCTGCAGTAGTAACTATACCACTTCTGCGCTTTCAGCACCACTGCCCTTAATGTCTAAAGCTAATTACTTTGTTGAAACTAGTTACTTCTTAAATGTGGTTTGCACTGTGGCCGCCCGTGGAGCATTCTGGCTATGAATCTAGTGTACTTCTTTGGTGTCCCCTAAAGCATTTTTTGGTGCTGGTGGTTTCACGTAGTTTTTAACTGGCTTCTTCATCTTCTAACACAGCTGTGATAAATCTCAGCACCTCAGTAACTTTTTCAAAGCTTGCTGAAGTAATGAAATTACAGTAATCTGTACATGTTCCTGTAGCACTGGATACTACCTGCCATAGAAATAAGCGTTTTTTTCATAGCAAATTAGAGGAATGGAACAAGGCAGACATCAAACACAAAGAGCATCAGACAATTTCACCTAGAATTTGCAGGGGGGCATACTTAGCTGCCACATCAGTGGATAAAGATTTGATCTTGGTAAATATGTGACCATAGCTTTACACTGTCTTTAACAGAAGTTGGCAAATGAATGTTATGGTGTTCAAAACATTTTGCAGAGATGGAGTTTCCAGCAAGCGTGGAAGTAAACATGCATTTATATTTTGCAGTCTGAGAAGGATGAATTACCAGTATTGCAGGGTCGTGCCTCACTGACTTGCTGAAGGACACAAAGTGTCTCATTATTCTCACAGGAGGCTCTGAAACATTGTATTCTGCCTAATTTTGAGTACTTGACAAACGTACCTAGTTAGGGAAGCTCGTCACACAAATCTTTATTTAGAAAGTGAAAAGCCCATAGAAGCCATGAATTACCATCCGAAGATGCCACTCTCTCCCTGTCTGATTGATGGGGAGATGACTATGAATAATCTCTGATTTTTAGGCACTGACTTTTTACATTTTTTAAGTTAGCCAAGATATCTTCTGCTATAGGTTCTGGATATATTTATACAGCCTAACTAACATGGTCATTCCTATAAGAGATTTTGAATCCTTGTTTATTTAAAACATAAGGGATATTCGTTCTTTATGAGTTTGGATACAGTGTCAATCAACTCTCACTCCCATTATTTTGAAGGACAGTTCTGTATTCAAAATTAGAACATGTTCCTAGGATTCATGACAACTACATGATGTTCAGAAATTAGGGCTGGACAGTATTCTGTAAGCTTTTGCTTTTTCTCCTTGTAAATTTTTCTCTTGCAAAGGAAAGATCTCGTAACATTTTCAGTGTTAATCCTGCAGTTTTGGGGAGGATGAGTATAGTTAATACTATGAGCGTGCTCTGAACATCCTCCAAGTAATAGAAGTGTGAAAAATAAAGCTGATAATAAGCAGGATTGTAGCAGAATCTGAAACCTGCATATTAAATAGCTGAAATACCTTCTAATACTTGAATTAATTTGCGACATTTGAGAATCTTTATAAGCTAAAGTTGTCTGCAGAGCCTTTGTGTGTGTGATTTGGAAGTGCATGTGTGAATATGTAAGTATGTAAGACTTGTAATTATCTATGAAAATTCTATTGTTCGGGAACTCCTTTTTGTGGTTTTCTCTGTGTCTTTAATGCATCTTTCTTAGCCTTATGAGGAGTTTGCTGAAAACCATAAAATACAAATGAAAACTACATGTATCTTGCAGATAGCCACTTTTAAGACTTTATGAAACAGTGAAAGATAGGTCTACTTATCAAATGCCTACAACTCAAATGCTATATTTCTCTGCCACATCTTGCATTTTTCTCTCAGTAACCTTAGTAGAGTGTAGGCAGAAAAGATCCAAGCCTTATCATTGTCAGCCTGTGTGCTATGAATGATTTTAGGATGGCAAAGTTATTCTTATGTTCCTTATTTATACTTGCTCTGTGACATTCAGATGTGTGTAAGATCCTCCTGAGATAATGGCTGAGTATGCCTGTGCAGTGTCCCTATAAATAGATGTTGTAAAACCAATATTGTCAATGCTTTTTTAGGGTTCAAGTGAAAAGAATACATTTACCGAGTTTCTAACTGAGTTGATCTGAAGCTGTATCAGGGCATTTTCCACTGCAGTTTAATGATTGTGTTAATTTCTGGCAGTTTTTCAATGGTGCCCTTTTGGGCTTGGTCACCAAAATTGTGTAAGCCCAGATCCTAAATGGGAAACTAAATTTTTGTGAGCATGGGGATTTCCTTCCTGTTCAGAGAAACATCTGCATTGGTTCAGAAGAGGTAATGCATCCTCAGCTAGCAAAGAAACCTTTTACTTTTTAAATTGATGTTATAATTTTAATAATTCTTGTATCAAGCTGATTATTGCATCAAATGATTTCAGCAATTGTCATGTTACTTGTGAGTAACTCAACTGTTGTTCCAGTGAGCAGTTTCTAGATCTTTCTTCAGAGCTAACATTTCTTACTAACCTCAATTTATTTCAGACATCACTAACATGTCTTGTAACACTGGTTATGTTTTCCTTCTTTATTTTCTATATAAATGTACAAGCACATTAAGGGAGTTAATTCTGTAGTCTGTCTGCTGAATGCATGTCAGTTAATGCAGGGGGAAAAGAAATCGCAGAAGTAGCCTAGTTGTGTATATATAACCTAGTTGTATATGTGGGGTTTAATGTCAGCAGTATTATCTTTGAAAAATGTGAACCACAGAGTACTTTGTGCTTGTCTTAGCAGTCATATATGATGTTTCTTTTTAAAGGATTTAAAGCCCAGTAATATAGTAGTAAAGTCAGACTGCACTTTGAAGATTCTTGACTTTGGACTGGCCAGAACTGCAGGAACTAGTTTTATGATGACGCCTTATGTAGTGACTCGTTACTACAGAGCACCAGAGGTCATCCTAGGGATGGGATACAAAGAAAACGGTCAGCAAATATAGTCTTTCTTTGGCATAGCTCTTTTTTTTTTTTTCTTTTTTTTTTTTCTTTTTTTTTTTTTTTGTATTTTCTTTGGCGCACCACATTTTACATGTTAATGTTTTTTTGCAAGTTGTAGAAATTTTATAAATTAGCCTTGTGACCAAAATGCAGATTCTGGATACACCAATTCTTTTATTCAACTCAACACATTAGAACTGTTTGCATTTAATAGGAGAAGAAATTGAGGGCCTTGTTTGTTTAAAAATCTAAATAACTTCCATGGTAGATTAAGTTTCATTGAGGAAGAACTGGAAATATATTTTCTTAATATGTGGTATGTACCTTGATATACCTTCACCTGATTTTATTCCTGATGAGCGTGTAAACCGTAATTCATCAGTAAATGTGTGTCCTAAATTTAATGTTTAAATAACTACACTCAATAGCCTTTCAGGATGTAGGGAATGTAAAGGCTATGGAGGTGAAAACAAGCTAAAACTATCTACTGTGGCATTATGTTTTATTAAAACTAGCCTACTTTAATCCTGTCACAATAAGCTCTTAGTTAGTAAGAAAAAAAAAAAATTATACCTGAGACAAGAATGTAGAGAGTACTGCTACGTAGCATCATAGATTCTTTGAGGTCCATAATGAATTCCAAGGAAATTTGTTTACATTGTCCCTCAGCTTGCATACGTTTCCCTTTTTTTTCCTGGGGGCCGTACTCTTAATATCTTCCATGAGAAAATAAGGAAAGGAACAGGTATTTGAGAGAAACACATGATCAAGTACATTGCATCTTCTGAATGAAACAGCAAGTATCCTTTAGGAAACCAATGTTGTCAAACTGTTGTCAGTTCACCTC
The DNA here is from genome assembly GCA_033439905.1 of Ceryle rudis. Lineage (NCBI taxonomy): Eukaryota > Metazoa > Chordata > Aves > Coraciiformes > Cerylidae > Ceryle > Ceryle rudis. The sequence continues at coordinate 135,391 of JAAGNO010010001.1, read as the reverse complement.
ACTTGGTGTGTCCACCTCAGGCAGGCACAGGGCACAGAGGTTACTGTTTGATGAAGGTATTTCAAACCCTCATTGATTAGTCCTCCGGTAAGGCCCCTGAGATGCTGGAATGCTCGAGGCTTGTTAGCTGCCTCCTGGTGATGTGAGGCATGGCTCCTCAGGTTAGTGACACAACTAGGGCTTGCTAGGATTCTTAATACAGCCTGCAAGCTTGCCTGGCAACTGCATACCATTACAGAAAGTGACTTCAGGTTATGTGTAAGCGATAGCTGCTATGCGCATAGAGACTTGATTTTGTTGTCATTTATAAAAGCCATGAATAACTTCTATCGGTGTTGACAATGAAAGAAGCCAACTCAAAGGAATGAGAGTAGATCTGTTTTGTGAGGCAGTGTTTTTTATTTCTGCTTGGATTGTTAGTGTGCATGAAAGGATGTACATTCCTTCAAGCGACCTCCATGGTTGGCTACTTTTCCTGTAATTTAGAAGTCAGAGGCTGAGTGGAGCAAACTTTTAAGTATTTTTTTTTTAACTGCTAAAGTTTTGTAGAAAGCATTTATTTAAGTTTGTCTTCCCCCCCCCGACTTTACATAGGCGGGTTAAGAGACATCAGATGCAAGAAGCTAAATCTGTAGTCCGAGTCATACTGCTGCCTTACAGAAGGAATTGATACAATGGAAGTCACAAGTTTTCTGACTTAGCTTGCCCTGTTTACATTTTTATATTAAATATTAAGTAATTTTGAGTTGTGAAAATGTGAAAAATTCTTTCCACTAAAACATTGCTTACATTATTATTGGAGTTAAATAGATTGCGTCCTAGAGCACCTTTGTCGTGCTAGTGATGATCCTGTTCTTTAAGCAAGCATGAATTTTGTTGTGCAGCAGAGCAGAAATAAAAGATTTACTTTCAGATTAAAAACTTCCCAAAGCCAAATACATGGTCATTGAGTTGAGAATTACATTCTCCAGATGTGTCAAAGTAAATGTGTGGGCTGAGTCAGAAGACAGTCTGCATTTCCATGTGTACTGTTGTCATTGAAAGGCTATTTGCATAAACTGTTACTCTTCTCATTCGCTACCCTATGAGTTTCCTCATTGTGCAGCTGCCCTGACAGGGAGGCAGGTATCAAGGATGTAATTACAGTAAGAACCACGGCCTGTCCAGGATCCTCACCTGATAGCATTGATTCCTATTTTAGCCTTTTAAACCCATAGTTAATGTAAAAGCTAACTCATGTAATTTACAGAGTTAAATTGACAGCTAACTAATGGTTAATGCTAACATTTAGCTTAATTGAACAGGGTCATCTGGCAGCTTTATGCTGTTTCAGTTCCCTCCTGAACTTCTGTGGGATGATCTAATGTATATTTTGGTAACTGAGATACCGCAGAATAGTGTTCTTTTGGTACTACACTGCACACATATGACATCTTCAATTGTTACAAAAGTAGCAAAGATCCAAGACAAACTGATTATAAAGTTAATTTCTACATAGGTTTTGATACTGAAGGAGATAAAGCACATTTGGATATATTGCAGTAAGAAACCAGGCCTTGCAGAACTGAAGAACACTAAAACTGTCTGTGCATATGTACCTTAATATATTTAGATTTATGCGCAGTTATGTGTGTGATTATCAGGAAGGAAGACCTGTAAAGCAAGGAAAGCACCAAACCCTCTGAAATGACTACTTTTAAGTTTCCTAGTACGTATACTGGCTTTGAACTTCATTTTCACTGCACATTTTTTCAATTAGAATTGTAGAAAACAGGAAGTTCACTCCAAACAGGGTTTTAAAGAATAAAATATACTCTGTATGACACACAGTAGATGTTTAAAAAGACTTTTCAAATCTGTACTAAGATCTTACTCAGTCTTTAGAAGTAGTCACAGAAGAAGCGGTCCTCAGTGTACAAGTTAATCTAGCTTTATAAAAGAGACCTATAAATAGGCAGGTTTTGTTTGATTAATGAAAGTGACGAAACAAAACATCCCCAAACATCACAAGTTTGGTTTTGTAGGGTGACCAAAAAAATATTTTTCACTTTTGAAGTAATTTGTGATCTGAGGCATGAACATAACTCTTTGACTCAGTATTTGTCTTTTCAGACTTCTCCATGCAATTAGGGATGTTGGTTTTATCACGTTGGACACAAACTTGTTAAACAGATTTGGGTATATTAAGAAAAAACACCACTAATCATAAAATGATGTCATATTTTAAATGAACCAGGCCCTTAATTTTGACCTATTAATATGCACTATGATCTCCCATCATGATTTAGATACTATTTTAGAGGAACTTGTAAATAAGGAGGAAGGTATGTTTTCAATAAGAAGCAACATTGTTTGCTTTACATTGTTGAGCTCCTTCAGAACTTTTACATGTGATTTTTAGTATACAATTGTTCTCATTTAAATCCCCTTCTTATCCGCTTAATTGAAATTCCAGTGTCATGTTTGACACAAAATTATTCATAATAATACAATTGCATTATTATGACTTCAAGAAAACTTTGGCACACAGTTAACAGTATCTCTGAAAAGCATCCTCAAAAAAAAAATTGGTATACTTGTAATAAGTAAACTTGTACATCTTTGAGTATGTCTTCTGAGTGATTCATTTTAAGGTAATGTGGAAAGTGTGTATTTCATACCCCCAAAATTTGCTTCTGTGTTTTCCTTTTGTAGAATATATGTGATTTCAACATAACTTGAGAAATATTTTTAAAGAAACAATTTTAAATTAAAATCTTTTAGGAGCATACTAATATTGTCATTTACTGATCCTCTAAAATTCTAAGTGATCTTTTACTGATTGTGTTTGCTTTTAATTTAAAGAGAGAGAGAGATGCATGATAATCTGACCTTTAGGAAATACTAGTTGGTAAATTCTAATTCCTATGTAATAACCAATTAATTCTTCTCCTTAAAGTAGATTTAATATCTGTTTTGATATGCGATATTTTTAGATGTCAGTTTACTTTGCTACTTTAAAAATTATTCCTACAAATCCAATGGAATTGTTTTCAAGGAAAATAGTTCTCTTTGGTGCTCCAATCTAGTCTGTTGGCAGAGGTAGCTTTACAAGCCTCAGAGCTTGGAGGAAGTCTTTACTCTGCTTAATTTGTGTGTATCTCTCTGTCTCTCTTGGCTCTAGCTCTTGCTCTAGCACTGTGTTAAAGAAAAGGATGTTTTTCTGCCTTGGATTTGAGACAGTTAAAAGCTAATCCTTATATACGGTGTATTTTGAAATGTTTTCATTGATTAATATGAAGACTTGCTCTTCCTGTGCTGTCTCTGGATTTTATAGGATGCAGTCATGTTATGCTTCTTTTAATTTTAAATGACCGTTTGCTTTGCTTTTCCTTCTTTTTGTGCTACAAACGTAGTGGATTTATGGTCTGTGGGGTGCATTATGGGCGAAATGGTTTGCCACAAAATCCTCTTTCCAGGAAGGGACTGTATCCTTGTGCTGCTGCAGCAGGTTGAATTAGTTAGGAAGTGATTAACCCTTTTATTGATGTTGTGTCATGAAAATGCATATTGTACAATCTTTTTTTATTAAATGAACATGGATTTTTCTTGTGCTACTCTTACAAAAATTTAAGAACTTCATTTATATTCAGGCTGCACCTAGCAGTAGGACATAGTCTCTGCTGGTCCTGTAGTTAGCATACATTCACCTTCACTCATTTTCATTACACATGCTTTTTATAGTCACTTCATGTATGTGTGTGTCTAGATACTTTTGTTTACTTTATTTTGATAACTATCTTTTATGTTAACATCATTGCATTTTGTTTTCAGTTGACATTTGGTCAGTTGGGTGCATCATGGGAGAAATGATCAAAGGTGGTGTTTTATTTCCTGGTACAGATCGTATCCTTACCTTTGGCCTAGGATGTAGTTGTAAAAGGTCAAAAGATATTGCAGCAATATAGTTCCAGATTAAGGTGGTTCTAATTTTTAAAATACTGGTTTTAAACTGCCTTTTCAAAATATAATTTGCAAGTTCACTATTTTGGTTCCAGGAAGCTGCAAAAATGTCTACAGTTATACCATTTAAAGCAAAACCACAACACATCATTAATGTGTATGACTGTCTTTAAATAATAATACTAAGCAAGATGAACAAAATACCACTTGGGCAAACAGACTTTTTTTCCTTTTTTTTTTTTTTTTCCTTTTCTCTTTTTTATTTTTCCAATTTAATATAGTGTCTGTCCATTGCTTTTGGATGTTACCACATTTAAGAAAGTTTTGTTGGTTTTTTTGGTTGTTGTTGTTTAGATGGTGTTTTACTGATTCACATGCATTGATTTTTGCTTTGGAGATCATTTTTATGTAATAACTTACTAATCTTATTTAGTACCTGAGTATGTTGACAGTTGTTATTCTTTACATTTTATAGGAAATGACTACAAAAAATTCCAAACCAGCTTCATTAGTTATGTATTTTTTTATGCAGAAATGAACCTGCAAACAGCTTTCAGAAATATCTGGCACTTCTGTCTTTCTATTCTATGAATGGTTTGATGGTATCTGTACGGGTTACCCTGTGAACAATGTTTCAGACAAGGGTCTGCTCCAGGCAGATAGAGCTGAAACCTCTGGATCATTGCTAAAATTAGTGGATCTGATGGGAGTTTGGCATCTTACTTGTTTTACTAGTAGTTACACTCCAGAATTTTAGATGCCATCAGAAATCTTTCCTGCTTTTGCTACAGGTTAACTATTTAATAACTGTTATAGTACCATTTAGGGGTGAAGACTGGGTGAAGATTTTGAGGTAGAGTGAGGAGATCCAGGGCATCCTTACTTTCACACAGCTCTGTCACTCCATGAGCTGCACTGTGCTTAGCTTTATGCATCTGGTTTGCTACCACAGCTCTTCAGTTTAGGCTCAGTGCCATACAATGTAAATACGTTTTTTTCAAGGCCTATACTAAATCACTGTAGAACTTGAAAATCCCTATATAAAGGTCTACTGTCAAGTTTTAAGAACATAAGAGAGGGCTTGCTAGATCCAACTGAAAATTTAGGTAGCCCAGTATCCAGTCTTTGACAGTAGCTGAGAAGGAAAATGTAGGAATAAGAAAAGCATATGTAAAATTCTACCTGAGATCTCCCAGTAACTAACCATCTGCAACTAGGAATTCCCAAGGCAATTATTGCTGCTTTTTATACAGTAACCTGTTTTAAATATTTCTGCCATGACTGGTTCATCTTCCCTTTACCTTGTGTATACTTTCAGTTACTCATCCTTGAAACTCCTAACTTCAGAATTCAAGTGCCTGGCAAAATTGTCACTGACCTGCGTGGGCTAATATTTCATCCTTTGTGTGCCCACTGGTGCTCCGTGTTGTATTTCTTTAGCAAGAAATAGCTTGGGAGAGTCTAGGACTGGGCTGAGATACCAGGATGAGAACAAAGGATAAAGCACCTACAAGGGGTAATTCTCACGAGTGTCGTGGTGATGTGCAGTGCCAAGTACTACTGGGAATTTGCGTTCAGATCAGGAAGTGGGTTCTTCTCCAGAAACCAAACAATGCCTTTATTTAAATTATTTTAATAAATTTTAGGAGTCTCTTAATTTTCTCCGCTTATACAAAAAGCGTATCCTTTGCTAGTTCATTACGACTTGGAGTAAAATCCATGTTGCCTTGACAGAGCTATCACAGTCTTGCTCTGTTTCACTGTTTTTTCTAAGAAGATAGTCCTAATTAATAGTGACAAACTTGATATTTCATTATAATTTTCTGTGTTTTTTCTCTCTGTTGATTTAATCATGTGGTTTTAACATAACTTTTTAGCTGAAAATTAGACACTGTTTTTCTTAGCTGCATAACCTTAGATATTGATCAGTGGAATAAAGTTATAGAGCAGCTAGGAACACCATGTCCCGAATTTATGAAGAAATTGCAGCCTACAGTCCGAACCTATGTGGAGAACAGACCTAAATATGCTGGCTATAGTTTTGAAAAACTTTTTCCAGATGTCCTTTTCCCAGCTGACTCTGAACACAATAAGCTTAAAGGTAAGTTGTGTCTTATGCTGTATATCGTGTCTTATGTTGTATATTTTAAAAGTTTTAAAACTGTGATATATTGATGAGAAATGTATCTTGGTTTAGTTCACTATAAAATCATCCTGCTCAGTATCGAAATATCACAATATTTGTATCACGGGAATGGATGAACATGCTGGCATATGGCTACTTCCACTGTCTCATCTTCTCTGAAATAGCTCCTATTCTGGACATACCTTTATAAAGAAAACTAAATATATATATTCTTCTCAATGACAGATGCCAGTGTAATTTATAGAAGAATGGAGGGAGGGTGGAATAGAAGTTGGGTAGGCAGAGCAGATCTTTCTCTCGGGATGAAAATACAGGTTTTATATTCATAATACATAGATATCCTGTAGCTACCGAAATAACTAGTTGGTTCTAAAAGTCACCTACTCACTGGAGTCACAGACTCAGCGTATTTTCTGTCACAGTATGTCACAGCTTTTTCCCCATAAATTGTAAGGGAAGGGGTAGTGCGTACTTGCCCACTGCTATTCCAGGCAAGGCTGTTCTGCCAGCCAGGCTGTATTTCACTTAAGGATGTCACAGCAAGGGGCGCTGTATGCTGAAGATGTATAGTGAAATTGTCCAACCCCTTTCACACCTGTGTTATTATTTTCTCTTTTTCCCATCAAATGGACCACTTTCCTAAACCCAAAATTATGTGAGAGTTGCAGAGATATTAATTTGTTTACTCTGGGTCACTTCTCATTATGAGCTTTGAAGTACCGTATTATGTGTACTACATATGGCACTAGTCTCAATAGAAAATTTCACTTTTGCAGCAAGCCAGGCAAGGGATTTGTTATCAAAAATGCTGGTTATAGATGCTTCTAAAAGAATCTCTGTGGATGAAGCCCTGCAGCACCCATACATCAATGTTTGGTATGATCCATCAGAAGCAGAAGCTGTAAGTTCTTGGTTTAAGTCTGATTAGGAAAGTACTGTAGTAAAGTAAACTTGTTACGATGTTTGATATAACCTCTTGAAAGAAGATTATTGCATGATCTAACATTTCACTAGAAGCTTAACTGAGCCATAATCATTTTTATTTACATAATAGACATTTTTATTAGGAATAGTACTAGGACAGGCGCAAACTAAACTACCTGTATCTGTATGTGTGTGTTCACGTATTATTGCATATAATCTCCTGGATGCGTAGTAATGCATTTGAAATCTTTTAAATAGGGTTTTACTTTATTGAAGTTCAGTTGTTTCAGTGTGGTTTGGTTGCCCTTGATAGGATTCTGTAGTATTTACTCCTGGGCAAGAGAGATATATTCGTTATTTGCAGCAATTGATAATACTCTTAAACTAGGAAATAAGTGTTTCAGCAGAATCTGAATAGAAGATCTTGAGTTTTCAATTATGAACACTAATGAACAAAAAGGATTAATTAAAATTTTGTCTTCAAAAAATAATTTCAGGACAATTTTGGCTTATGAGAAAAGTGTTGTTTTTTTAAAAGAAAGGTGGTTGGTATTGGCCCACTAAGAACAGAAAAAGGTGATTGATGTAAATGGTACAATTAGAATTCTGTTGCTATGTAATAGCTAGAGGGAAAAAATAGTAACTGACAGTGAGTAGGTAAAAAGGGCTGCTTGGGCTGGAGACTGCTGCACTGAGCTCTTTCACCAAGCTGTTCACTTTCTAATCATTGCAGTAATGTAAACAAAGCTGTTAATCAGAAGAACTTTAAAACACCTAGCAGCATCTAGAAAATAGGTGAAGTCCAGGTGTAAGAGAATAAATGACCATGTAGACACAATATTTTTAAATCAAGTTTGTATTCGGAGTGCTTATTTTGATTTTTAATTTATTCTGTTTTCATATCCCCTTTGATTGCTTTATCATGAGTTAGTTTTGTTTTTCAGCCTCCACCAAAGATACCAGATAAGCAGTTAGATGAGAGGGAGCACACGATAGAAGAATGGAAAGGTAAGAAGGGCATTTTAAGTACAACAAGGCTTCTGGGC
>JAAGNO010010001.1:0-127233 GCA_033439905.1 Ceryle rudis | reverse complement strand
ACTCTTTTGGACATACTGCCTCGGTTGCAAAAGATGCAGGAGTCTGAACAATGTTAAGTCTGAAACAGAAGCACTAGTCTTCAGGAGGAGAGCATATTAGCACTGTGGTAGCTGTACTTTTTTAAAATCAAGCAGAGAAGCCTTAAGAAGAAGCCTTAAGGAGTGTTAGTGATGGACAAGATAGCAAGGTTACAGCTGGCGTGGGAGTCCCCAGTGGCTATCAGCTGTGGGATCCTGAGAAAGGAGCCAGGCTTGAGGTGTGAAACAGATTGTAGCATGACATAAGACTTGTACATCCAAGAGCATGATCTTTAGCGTTCAGTACCAGTTTAGTATCTATATTTCCTGGTCATATAAGAGGTATAAAATGATAAAGTATAAGGAGAACATCTTTGTTACTTGTGCTTCATTTTGAAATTGATCCTAAAAGGTGTGGTGGTATTGCAGAGGTTCTAGTGCTAAAGAAAATACAGATCCAGATTGCTTTGCAGGCTATGTGTGTTTCATTTAAGGAAGAATTTAGTGCACGAGTCTGTAAAATCTAGTGCCACCACACTTTTTATTGTTGCTTTCCATTAGGAACCGAGTTTTAATTGTAAAGGCAGGAATAGGGAGAATTGTGGAAATTCTCTTACCATCCTCCTGCTAAGCAAAAGTATTTACCTTTTCACAAAATTATCACTGTTGGAAAAGACCTCTAAGATCAATACATCCAGCCATCAACTAAAAAACAAACAAACAAACAAAAACCCAAACCAGAAGAAACCCAAACAAACCACCAAAAAAAAAGGGGGGGGGGGAGAGAAAAAACTAGACCAAAACAAACAAAAACACACACACACACAAAGTCCCAAACCAAACAGTAGCAATACCGAACTCAAACACCTCACCACCCCACTAGTGCCTCATCTACATGGTTTTGGTTTTTTTTAATATCTCCAGGGACAGTGACTCCACCACCTCCCTGGGCAGCCCATTCCAGCACCTGACTACATTTTCAGTAAAGAAATTCTTCCTAATATCTAATCTAAACCTCCCCTGCTGCAACTTCAGGCCATTACTTCTAGTCCTGTCATTATTTACTTGAGAGAAGAGGCTGCACCCACCTCACCATAACTAGCTTTCAGGTAGTTGTAGAGAACAGATGTGCTGAGGATATTTCAAGCAATACGGCATTTACTTTTGAGTAACAGCCCTTGAAATTGTAGTTCTTAAATGCTTTTTTTTTCTTCCAAACTGTTTGTATGCTGCGTTCGTTTGCCCATGACAGATAAGAAGTAGGATTCTGACAGTCAATTCTTATGAGTTGTATTTAACATGATTAGTCTTTTTCATCTATTGTTACTTCTGTAGATTCACAGATGAAGTCTTTTCTGGGTAATAAGCTGCCATTAGCCTAGAAACTTTCTGCCTAGTACAGAGGCTAGATAAAGTTGCTGATTTCATTTGGAGTGGCTACTTAAATACCAATAATGTATTCCATTTAGTGGTGACCTGGACCTTTAGATGTTGTTGCTGAGGAAACTTAGTGGGAGATGTGCACTGGGAGGATGGCAGTGCTATTTGGACTTGTTCCTACCGGCTCCTTTCAGGAGTGCTGGTGGAGATTCTCTGTACCAAAGAAGCCATTGATAAAAACTGAATGGTCATTAAGACACAGTTTAACCTCAGGTCTCCAAGCAGACTGGACAAATGAGCCTTAGAGCAATGTCTGCGTGGTTTTGATAGTGCCAAGCCATTGTAGCTAATAACAGAAAAGAACTGCACATTTTTATATCACTTGCCAGTTGTTCTGTAGCCTACATCCTGTTGTTCAAAACTAGTTCTGAACAGTAATAAACCTATGAAATTTAAATGTACATTTTAATGGGAGATGTGTTATTGATCCCATCTTGGGTTTGCACATTAATTTTTTGCCTTCCCTTCTCTGCATTTTCAGAGTTGATATACAAAGAAGTCATGGACCTGGAGGAGAGAACCAAGAATGGGGTTATACGTGGACAACCAGCCCCTTTAGGTTGGTTACAATAAAAGCACAGTACAAAGCTACCTTGAGTTTTAGGTCAGGAGGGAGTAAAGCTTTCAAGACATCCAAGAGTAACCGAACTCAAAAAAAGGACTCTTAAGTGACAAATAACAGCATGAATTCTCTTTGAGATATTACTTATTTGGATGTAATGTACGAGGTAGACATTTCTTTTTATTGATCTGGTAAATTCCTCTGTTATTGTTCTTGTGTAACTTACTCTTCATTCATTTCAGTCCTCAAGGAACATCTTGGTCTGTACTGGTACCCTATTGCCATAAGCTGGTTAGATGTGTAGCTGGTACATTTTCAAATAAAGATATAACAGCTGCTTACATCTGTTAAGTAATGAAACAGAATTTCTAGGTTGGAAAATGTCAGAGCACTTTCAGAAAGTGTTGCTGAATTTTGGAGCAAAATGTGCCCGTTAACTGAACGTTGATGGGACTCCATTCACACTGCTGAAAAGTTACGGCAAAAGTTGGACAGCTGTTGCTGACTCTGCTGAGAGTTCACTGAAGTCCAGACTCTGAGAAGTCACTGCGCATCTGAGGTTGAATGTATGCAGTGTGGCTGGGCACCAGCTATTTCCCAGTCTGAAGGGGAGGATCTGGTGGGGAAAAAACAGGCCCTTTCTTTCTTTGTCAGAATAGGTATATTAGTCTAGCTTTGGGTCTCAGCATTGTAGGGTATCTTAACTCTGGCTTTATGCAGTACTATCTCTGTGATTTTTAACCTTCAGCCATTAGCATTTACTGTAATTTGACAGGTGTCATGCCATGTAAGTTCTGTGGTTTGTGACATACCATTCATTAAGGCCCACATTAAAGACTCGTGGGTTTTATTTACCTTGACAGTGGACTGAGATTCATCTCTTCAAACTTGCCAAAACAGGGGAGAGTAATGACTGTTAGGAAGAGACAGACTAATGCAAGTACTGAACCGTGCAACTGTATCTGCAACTGATTTGCTGTTTTGTTTCTCATAGCACAGGTGCAGCAATGATCAATGGCTCTCAACATCCATCTTCATCGTCATCTGTCAATGATGTGTCTTCAATGTCAACAGATCCAACATTGGCCTCTGATACAGACAGCAGTCTAGAAACCTCAGCTGGACCTCTGGGTTGCTGTAGATGACTACTTGGTCTTTTGGGGGGTGGGAGGGGGGTCCTTTTAGTCATTAATAGGGCACCTTTAAAATTTGGTGGTATTTTTGAGTGTTTTTTCAAAAATAATGGTAGAATTCATCATAAAGTGCTGTAATTTTAAACTGTAAGTTGTGTTCAAAGCAGCCACTTTTTTTGCTGTAATTAACTGTAAAATATTAAACCTGATAATTTTTATGGTGGTTTTAAAATCTGCATATTTGCTTTACTATTATGCTGCTGATCTTTTTTTACTGAATTTGTAAGATTTGTTTTATCAGAGCACATATTAATGTTGTGGTCATTACCATATAATGAATTATTTAAGATTTAATAGGTTTTCAATTTTTTAATTAGAATTTATTCCAGATGTTTTGTTCATGATATCCTTCAAAGTTTTATGCTTGGTCATATGTCCATGTTTAGGTGGAGAGGGAGAGAGTTCAGTGCAGCCAGCTGTAGTTTTGGGCGTACTACTGTGGTACTGGCAGGGAACAAAATCCTCTTTAGTTTTGGACACTTGCCTCTAATACTTCAGCAGAAGCAACAATTAGTGATTTTTTTAAAGAATTTGTTTGTTTGGTTTTTAGAGAAACAGTATACAGTCCTTTCAAAGTAACTTTATCTGAATTTTACAAACTTAAGAAAGCAAAGCATATCTTCAAAGCTGCAGAAATATCTACCCTAACAAAGGAGTGTGATGTTTTCTGCAGAGCTGTGGAATGCCAAATCTTGCGATCACCATAAAACATGAGGATACTTCATGAATAATACATTGCAATGCAAATAAACTGTTTACTTCTAGCTTGTAGCCTGTTTTTGTACACATGAAGTGAAGTGTATCCAGGATGTCTACACTGCCAAGAGGGAAACCGAATACGCTGTAGCTATACTTCCATGTAATATGTGATTCTTGGGATTTTTCTTTCTTTCTAGTTTTGTCTACTAAGGCAAGTGCTTTTTGGAAAGAAGATGTCATGAATGCAACAGGGGCAAAACTTTGGCTATTTTTTTCTCCACCAAAAGTAACTGATAGCTAAAAAATTAAGTGGTAGGAGAACCTCAGGATTTCTGTAGCTAATGCATTAAGTGAGCAATATCTGCCATCCAAAGGAGGGAGAAGTAGTGCTGTTAAATTAATATTTATCTCTTTCATTTCACTATGAGACCTGTGTAGCAGAAATTGTAATAATGGTTCATTTTAAGTCATGGTCAGTTTTCTGCACAGAAGCTCCACATTTCAATACACTTTTTGAACAAAAGATATATTGAAATATGTAGAACAGTTACTAAATAGTCAATGTAAAATGGTGCTGCTCCTCACAGAAGTATTTTAACTGTTTACATTTTATATTTACAGAATGATTTATGTATAACTGACTTAAGTTTATGTATGAGTTAAACAATCATTCAGAATTTATTCCTTTGGAAAATGCAGATTTTTTGTGAAGCTAGGCTGTATAATTGATTGCCTTGTGTAGATGCATATTTTGTGTAGTGAATTAGAATGTGAAGAGGAATTTAAATTAGTACTGCTCACAAAATGAGCATAAAAAAAAAAATACAGAAGTCTTGCCAGGCACAGAGCATGAGCAAATACTATAACTGGCTACAGAGTTTGTCCAGGAATGACTGATGCTCTTCAGTGTGGTTCCTTCTGCTTGTTGGGTTAAATAGATATCTTTTTGAAGTTCTAATTGAAAGAAGAAAATCTGTCTTTGCAGTAAGTTTCAGAAAAATAGAAGTGATAGTAATGCTTTCAGTATCTAACATGTCTTTTTAAAAAACATACAGGGTTACAAGGAATGGTAATGTCTCAAAGATGGCTAAATTGATAAAATGCACAGTTGTTTGCCTGGCCTGGCTAGACTGCTGGTAAGTGCTGTGTGAGTGTAATTTTGCTTTCCTCACTTGTATCTAATATTTCAATATTGCCTTTCTAAACCACATTTGTTAAGGCAATTATTTTTACAGGATCCTGCAAAACTGTATATTACCTCAGAATAGAATAGGCAGGACATGCTTGGATTCATCTAGCACTGGAACATAGAAAATCTTCTCAAGTTGAATAGAGACCAACAGAACAGTCTATTTTGTAATTTTTTTATCAAAGTTTAAGCTGTGAATTAAGCCAAAATTTTTGGTCATACAACAGTACTGCAGTGTTATGTAGGGTCAAATGATATTCTGGTCAACGCAGTGTAATGAAGTTAAGACTATAACAAAATGTGATGCCTGTAAGTGCTGTTAAGAACAGAATTTAGTAAATATAGTTCCTATTTAAATTTATTTTGGACCCCTCTGGATTGCAGTGGTGATGGAGCTATTTTGAAACTTGAAAATACTTTTTGCTATCACTTTCCAGTGTCCTAAAGGAAAGTTGCTTTTAAAATGAGTATTAAGTTAAACAGTTACTAGACTTTTAACGCAGTGTATTATCAATCGTGACTTTATTGAGTTCAAAAGCTCTAAGGAGAATTCAGTTTTTATTCTTTTAAGGTAGGGTTAATGAATGAGTAGGACTGTCCACTGCAACCCATTGCAGTGTGAGTGAGCTGTGTTTAAAGGGATCATTTCAGTAAGGTAAGAGCTTTGCCTGTGGGAACCTAGAGTTCACTTTTGGCACCATTTTCTTAGCAGCGCTGTTTTTTAGGGTTAGGGTTTTTTGTTTTGTTTTGTTTTTTCTTGCAGTTGCTTGCATTTTAGGCAAATTAAAGTGATGACAAATTTCAAAGACAAAATCAGATTCTGTAACCAAATTATCACAACAACATGGTAGTCTTAACTTCCCTTTTATTTGTTGAAATATAAAATTATATAAGAGATAGTTGTACACTGCCACAGATAGCAAAGGGGTAGTTATAGTTCAGCTGTCATTGCCTATTGTTATGCTGTTAGATAATATGCTATCTAATACTAGACGATTTTATTTTTAAAGTATTATTACGTTTTATTTTAGACAGTAATTCCAATATCTTCTCATGACAACAAGCTTCACTAAAGCGCATGCAACTTTCCTGTTCTCAGGCTGTTCCGTTCCATTATGAGTTAGTAGGGATTGAATTACGGTGAGCTGTCTGATTTCTGATGTCAGATGAGGTAAAGTGTTGGGCAGTCATACTGAGATTAATTTCCACCTTCTCTGGTCAGAGCAGTGGCAGGCATCAAGAATAAAATAGCTCCTCTCTTTTTGTAGAAGTAGGTTTTTAAAGAATTGAAATAGAATTGAGGGGAGAATTAGTGCTGCTACTGTGTGCTGCACCTCTGCTCTGTGAAGCCTTTAGTTGTTGCAAGTCAATGGGAACAGAATTGAGGTTTTTGTGTGTCTGTGTGTGTAACAAGCTGCATTGCCAGAGCAGTACCCATCAGTTAAACAACCTTGGACGAGCCTGACTGACCAGGTTACCTCTACAGCATTTATCCTGCTAAGCTGAACAGACACGGCACGTTTCCCTGTGTAGGTGATGTGCGGCTTGGGTTTTTAGTCTTGAAAAACTTTACTGTGCTATATGCATAGCATCTTTCTGGATGGGAATTCTAGTTGTTCTGTAAGAACACACCCCACCCCCCAGCTGCCAACACTGAGGTGTGAATTCAGGCGAGGACACAGCGAGCTGTATTTGAGGTGGTTGTGGCAATAGCACCCTCTGCTGCCTTAGTGTCCAAGTAAATCGAGTGTTACTGATGAGAGCTTCTTTTATGGAAAATTGTTTCTCTGAACACAGGCTATTTCATTAGAAAGCAAAAATAAAGCACCTTGACAGGGGTTTGCATGAGTGTAATGCCTTGCATTACTGTCTGTGGCATTCATCTCAACATTGCATAACAAAAAAAGGATCAAAAAAGCTAGTACAGGAGGATAGTTCCTACCCAGCCAACGATCCAAAGTGTGTGACATTAAATGTTCCTCGATTAAGATTATGGGGGGAAAGGGGAGAAGATGGTTCAGCTTCCACTTCAACTTAGCGTTTTAAGTTGCTGAAGGAAGCGAATTACTGTTTCTACATAGGTTTTTATTTGCCGTTGACAGCAGCTTGTCTATGCTGTTACATTTTTGTTTTTTCCTACCAATGTTTTGGTTCTTACAAACTTAGTTCAAGGACTGGAGTTGAAGGAGAGCTGTCTACATTCTTCAGCAGGATGAGAAAGAGGGTTCTAATGAAGAAATGTGATGAGACTCAACTGCCTACCCAAATTTTCGATTAATTTAATTTATTCTGAGCAAAGGGCACTGGATAAAAGTGGTATTTTAAGTGATCTCTTTCACTCCATTCTCTTCTTTAGATACAGAAACATGTTTCACATTGTGTTTCTACTTCTACAGTTAAAAATTTAAGCTAGATTTTCTTGAACTACCTCACACAAACTTTCTATGTTTCTTAAGTAAGCAAAGCTAACCCTTGCTATTGGAACTACACTGAATGTGAATAGAAAATACACGTCCTTTAGAAAAATAAACCTATTGGCCAATGTTGAGACAATATCAGTAAGTATGTTTCTTATATATTTCACGTAAGATGTTCATGTGTAATATATAGCTTGTGTACAATAATGTACATCTAGAATATTGTGTTAGCTGTAAATTGGTGATTTTATTATTGTAGTCTGGTTTTGTAGGTAAAAATAGCTTACTAGTAATGTCAACTCATCCTTTACATTTTACAAAAGGAATAATTCTTGGTAAGCTTTGCATACAGATGAATTACTTTTGTAGGCCCAATATCTAGTCTATTTTTGAGAGTTCTTTAACTTTTATTACTAAAGTTGAGAAAAAAAAAAACCCTAATTACTGTGATCATTCCTTCTGCCCCTTTTGAAGCATATGCTTAATTTTATTTTGTCCCAAGAAATACGAAGGGGAAGATACACCATTCAAAATACTGGGGAAAACTGTAAATTTTTTTTTCTTCCCCACATTTGATACCTTTTCCTGCTTTTCCTTTACTCCCTCCAAATAAGCTGTTGGTGGGGCATTACTGAGAACATCGTGGTTTTTTTACTTGTTCATGCCATACTCATTACATGTGCACCACTGGAATGTATACATTGTTATCTAGTATGTCAATTGGTTACAATGATATTTTAAATAAAAAAGAAAAAAAAAAAGTTTGCCCACTATGCAGTTAGTTTTCTTCATTGCTAGGCTGGAATGCATTTCATGCGGATTTCACGGATTTTGTAGTAAGGCTGCAGATGGAGTCTTACTAGCATCAGGCCTTCCTGGGAATTAATCCATTTTTAATGGTACTTAAAATCCTGTCTTGTGTGTGAGCTCACTTAGGGGAAAATGATGTTTCTTCCATCTCTCCATTCCCATGGGCTTTGGATGTGCCACAGACTAATACCCAGTGTGTTTGTGACTGCTGGGAGTCCATTCTTACCTCAACTGCCAATTCTAGCCACCTTCTTTCTTGGAAATACAACTGCTGCAGCCCTGCGTTGCAGAAAGAGGTAAGCCATGGGCTGGCTAGTGTATGAAATGAGGGCCCAGTCCCTGTGCCCTCAGGAAATCTTTCTCAAAACTGAGTCTCAGAGAAGCCTGAAGTATCTGGCTTCTGAAGAGCTCTTACTGGAGAGCTAACCTGAGTGTCAGGACTACTTCCTGCACTGGCACCTCTACCATGGAGCAAAATCCTAACCTAATGTTCATTATCTTCATGTCCAGCAGGTTCTTGGTGTTTCTTAAAACAAAGGCTCCAGATGCCTTTGAGCTGTGTTTGCCTGCATGCTGTTACATTGCTTTGTGGATGTTTTTAAGAGAGTGGTACTGTGACCGTGGGCAGTACAGAGCAGCCGGCTTTGTTTCTCTGGACCACCTGTTCGTGAGCTGCTTTTCTAGGAATGCAGTGAGGCTCAGAAGTGCTCTTTTTTATTTGCATATGTTAGTATAAAGTGCAGCTGATTCCAAGCACTATATTAATCTAGAGCAAAGCCTGAGACAGTCTTAGCTTTGCCAGGGATTTGTGTGTGGGCGACTTAGGCCCAAAACTGAAACACACCATAGTGCTGCTGGCTTGGATGGGACTCAATAGCAAATGTAGATAATTTAGTAAGCTACCATTAATAATTTTCCTCTTCATATTAGAAATGCTATGTAGGTCTACAGAAGGTTGGGGTTTTTTTTGTTATTCTGTAATGCTGTTGTTTGGCTTTGGTTTTTTTCCAAGCATAAGCTTGTGTTGTGTGCATTTCACTTAAGAAGTTTTAACACTTTTTTTTGCCTGCATAATACTGGAAGGGATGTTCCAGGCTGGGAAGATTACACAGGTAAAGCTATGGTAAAAAACTGTCTACCTGATTCCAGGAGCCTTTTGTAATGTCTTACTAATACTATCAAACCTCTATCTTGTAAACGCTTGCTAAGAAAGCTGTCACTTTAAACTGGGGGCTTTAATAAGTGAAAAGTCTGTAAAGTAAGGAGTTCTCCGTGAAGTTCACAGATGGTGGGAAAGAGCACGGAAGTGGAAGTTGAAATAGTGTATCATCTTCTCCAAATAAGGGTAGAGTGTTCCATGAGAGGTTTCCTGCATAATTATGCATGATGGAAAGGAACATTATGTTTCTGTTGCTGTGATTTAGAGTTAGCATCCTATTGTGTGTTTTAGCATGAATTGGGTAGTCTGCAGCTTCTTCCAGGTTTTATTTACTGCAGTGAGTCATATTCTAAAGAACCTGAAATTCATCCCTCATGAACAAGAGAAACATATTGCTAGAGCACAACGATCAACCAGGAAGTGGTTCCAATAATCTGTTTGAGTGGATACAGTTTCACTTGTGGTACTGAAAAGAAGAATGTTATCCTGGATGCCGGATGAAGGTTATGTAGTACTACATATTTGACAGATTATGCTATTCTGGAGTTGAAGGTTTGGGATAGGTGGTTTTGTTCCTCAGTTCTGCTGTATTTAACATGTACCTAAAGAGAATATCTAGAATTTCAGCTGCATTGGATTTCACTGAGAGTTACAGAGGAGTCCTGTTTAGTGCTTGTCTTGCATATTTATTTTTCAGGCTGCCAGTCTGCAGAGCTCAGTTCTTAAGGTTTGTTGTGTTTCCAGAACGTGGAGGAGTAGCCTGCACTTGATACATACAGGAGATAATGCAATATAAATACTCTAAGGGATGTGGGCTGTCAGGATGCATATAGTGAAAGGCACCCGTGCTGCAGGTAGGAGTGATAGAGGACATTAGAATAACCTCATTGCTGCTACTACTTGTATTGAATGCCTCAGTAGAAACTTTATTTTTTTACTAGTCCAGTTGTTCTAATCACAGAATTATTTATAACCCACTTTAGGCCACTCTCTACTATTAAGGTTTTATTTTGTGATGACTGGCATGGTACTTAATGCTACCTAACTAACCCACTGTGCTGTTCCAGCTCGAAGTCGATGTTACAACAGTTGCTTCTCCCATTATCTGTCTTAATGCTGCTGTTTAAACAGGCCATCTGTCTTCTGTGGCAGGATCAGTTGTCACTGTTGGGCACAAGGCAGGGGGTGGGGTGGGTGGAAAACAAAGATGAGGTGCTGCTGCCTGCAGGTGGCAGGATGCTCCTGCTGAACACTCGGGTACCTGCCACACTGCCTCACACCAGGGGCAGTGACTAATCCAGCACAGATGGATATTCTGAGAAGGGAAAATGTTTTGAAATAATTAAAATAACCTATCGATACAGTTTAACCTACTACCTTGCTTGCCTTGTTTTAACCAGGAAGGATTAAGTTAAAATGTTTCTTTTTGCTCACTTACAATGGTTTATAGGAAGGAGAAGCGTTACAGTGAGGTAGAAACAAGTTACCTTCTATATGTTTAAATATTGAAATACCTGGATACCTGTGAGTTGATGAGAAAGTCAATACTGAAAGGTGTACAGTCTGCTGGTATATAAAAAAGCCATACCAAGGTTATTTCCAGACAATGAGTTACATTCTTCTCTAGTAAGAAAAGACAGATTCAGGTTCTTTTTCTTTTCTTTTTTTTTTTTTTCTTTTGGAAAATACTTAAATAAAGCAAGCACTTTCACTACAGTCTATGCTTTCCCTTTAGCCAGTTCATGGTGTTGTGGCACTTTTCTGTTAAAATTATTTTTCTCCTCTGATATTCCTAAGCTGCCTCAGTTGTCATAGATGCCAAGAAAGAGTGAACAGTGCTATGACTGCTGGGCTGGCAAGTGGAGTTCAGCTGAATCTGGTGAAACAATTTTTGGTGTGCAGGGTTCGTGTGGCTCAGGGCACTGCAAATGTTGCACAGAATTTCTCAAAGGACTCCCTTGAAGGGATAGTTAGCCCTGGCAGCTAGTTAATGGAAATTACAACTTCATTTTGCTTTTGTAGAAGTAATGAACTTTATGCTGCTGGGTTGTTGGCGATACTCCGCCTGTCTGCTCCTCTCCCCCCGAACTAACAACAGAAAAATGAACTGGTGTCTTGAGAAATGTTACAAGGCAGCTAAGTGTAAGTTGTCATGGGAAGGTTAAAAATTGATCTTTCCCCATAATTGCACTAATTTCTCTTACCATAGGTTTTGCTATTAGAGTTTTATAGATTAAAAAAACCTCAGTTGGATGTGTTTTGATGATAAGAATCTATCTACTCCTACCTTGTTGTCTGATCAGTATAGATCAACTCATGAGATATTTTTTCTTGCAGCTAATACTGCTCTTGTCTCAAAAAAACCCCAGATAACTAGGGCAAAATGCATATTTAAAGTTCACGGAGTTTCTGTGGCCAATCTGATTATTAATCACAAACAGTTTAATAAGTTGCATTTTTGTGAAACACTGGAACTGTTCGGTGGGTAAGGGTCAATGTTAGTGAATTGTCAAGATTTTGGTATTTTCAGCTTGTTTGGTGACTTTTTCACATTTTCTTCACAAACTAATGCTGCTTTAAGGAATGAGAAATTTCAACACACTTTATGTAAGGAGTGGGGCAAAAAATCACCTCATTAAATCCATATACTAAACCACATTGAATGCAGTTTAGTATTGGAACTGCCATCTTCCCAAGTGCAAGTATAGGAGGCCCTCAGCCCATCAGTTCTGGCCAGCCCACCCACCTTGAAGGACTTTCCACTGTCCTGAGCCAGCAAAAGGATGGTGCAGTGAATCTGCAGACGGCAGCTGTACAGCTATGGAGAATAGTATCTTGATTTGTGAATAAAAAGGGTGCCCACTCTTTCTTGGCAATCTGATCTCTAAACTTTCAAGCATTACGTTTAGCAGGCTTTCCTGGTTGGCCCAAATACTACAGCACATGTAAAGACAACATAGCAAGTGTCACTGAGAGCACAATCACTGTAGAATTACTCATGATACATGAGTATCCCAGAACAAAATGTGCATTTTCACTGGTTTTGCCAGAAATAGAATTTTCTGTGCTGTACATCATCTTGTTCTACTTGGGGACTTTAGCATTTCGACTCCCAGTTAAACATCCTAATGTTGAAAAAAAATCTTCCATTTCCTTCTGCAGGAGATGATTTCTCTTCTCAGCATCTTCACGAGCACGTTCAGAATTCCTCAGCTTTATTTCCAGCATCGTGTATTTCTTTCGTTCTTGGTCCAGTTCTTCTTCTAACCTAACCACTTGTTTCCTCAGGTCTGCACTTGTTTCTTCAATTCTTAAAACCGAAGGGGAGAGAGAGGGAGGAAAAAAAAAAAAAGTGTTTTCAGTGGCTGGATAAACACTGCTGATAGCTATAATAAATATGAGTTGCTCCACTTACAGCTAAAATAGCTTCATTCTAAGTGGAAGTGTTAAAGGTGGGTACAAATTGCCGTTTCATTAACATTGAGTTTAAGGGCAGAGATGCCTTGAACTCTGGAACCTCCTCTGTGTCTTGAGAGTATACGCTTAAGTCTTACAAACCGATGCTTGCTTACTTTTGAGCAACAGACTGATTATCGGAAGAGATGTATTAACTCCTCAGGCTGAGTTTAAATAGGTATTTTCAAAATAATATTTTAATCTCTGTTTTTATTCTGGTACTGTGTTTCCCTATGTGGATATCCAATACAGAGGAACATCCTTGGAGGTCAGGTGGGAATGAGGTAACAGTCTTTCCTTACCATTCATTTTATGGTATTTTCTGTAAAGTTTGTCACGGACATTGGGGAGGAGGGATAAAAGGTTTTCATACTTTGCAAGATTTTACAAAAACCAACATTTCATATGAGGAAGAATCTGAAGAACAGACCTTAAAATTATCTGTGCAAAAAGCTCTTATGCAAGACTCAGAGCTTTTCTCTAAGGAGGTGAAAGAACAAAGTTCATGGTTTTTTGATTTGGAACAAGCACAGAAGGCACATCACTGGCTCTTCTCCATCATGTTTCCTAATTCCAAGACAGAGTAGTGGTGTTAATAGGGAGGAGGGAGTATATCCAGATAGACATTTCTGGTCGCTAGAATTATAAAAATTAGGCTTTTCCTAGGAAAAGTGTCTGCCCCCCCAACTTAAAAAAACCCATAGCAACCAAAACCATCACCCCTTCTTCATTGATCAGTAGTGTAATACCCAACCGTGAGGCTGGAGTGTCTGTCCCCTGTGAAATTGTGAACAGGTTTGTTTTTAGACAGGTTAAATGACACTCATCCAGGGCATGCTACAGACTCCACCACAACAAAAAAAAAGGGGACCTTTGTGACAGTCCCAGAGGGGAACTGAATTCTATTTTGTGACCACTAAGAAGATCTAGGCAGGTAATGCAGTGCATCAACTTCAACTGTTCCTTCACATACAGCTGAGGATGGCAGTATGTTGGCACAACTTCCACAGCAAATTAGAAAGTCACACGGAGGTGCACTGATGATCCAGCCCAACAGCTGCACTCGTGAGTGAAGAGAAATGTGTACTATGCCTGAAAAAAAATGCCCTTGGATGAAGGCAGACTTTGAGCACCCAGATAGCCATCTCCTGTAATACAGGAGGTCTCTTCTGAAGCTAGGATGCTTTCCCACACTCATATACTCTTTATAACATTTTTGTTATATCCTACAGCTCCTAAACACCATGAAGTTTAGGGGTCACCTACAGCAGTCTATATACTAGCTGTCTGTGTTCATAGGGTCACAGTAAGTACTGCATTTCTACATACACAACATAATAGTCCTCTCCAAGATATTCTAGTCTTAAGAGTCCCAGGTGGTAAACTTGAATTACTGACACTCAACAGCAAATGCCTGATAATTATACTAAACTTGCGGGAGAAATGCTCTGGAACTGACTGGTTACAGAAAGGCTATAAAACTTGCCTCACTCTGACTAAGAAAAAATGGGCAGTTGATGACGATAAATAACAGCTTTTCCATCAGCAAGTGTTACTTCCCACTGCCCCAGGCAGGTACTGACTTTGCTTTC
The DNA here is from genome assembly GCA_033439905.1 of Ceryle rudis. Classification (NCBI taxonomy): domain Eukaryota; kingdom Metazoa; phylum Chordata; class Aves; order Coraciiformes; family Cerylidae; genus Ceryle; species Ceryle rudis. The sequence goes on along the minus strand of JAAGNO010010001.1, from coordinate 112,698 downwards.
CCCTCCATTTATGTACGTGCCAACAAAAAGCTCGTATTCCTTCATTAGAATGTTCCCTGCTACACACACGGGCATTCTGCAAACCACACAAGCACATGTACAACTGCAAAGGACTAATTTACTGAAGTAAAGTACAGAAGTACTGGGGACTAAATTTTTTTTCAATAAAGCTAGTGAGGCAGCACATTTTCCTGCTAAGTGGCCTCCCTTCTTTGATGGGTTAGTTCCAGTCTTTCCACAGGAGCAGACTTTCATGCAGTCTCAAAAGTACATATTTTTGCACATGTAAGTTGTGCAGATGCAGTAAAAACAGCAAAGTTTTTGAGAGCTGAAAAACTTGGCTTGAAATTCTTAGACTTGACAGCAAGATCCTTCGGGCTGTAATCCTGAACAGCTGGAGTCATCCTGTTTAATATTAACAGCCAGCGATTACATCTTGCCTGCTTTTGTGAAACTATTAGTTCATTGGGTACTTTTTCTCTTAGCTACTTTGCCCTGTGAGACCTGGCCAATTTTTAGTCCTCCCCTCCAAGCCACGGTGTTCTCTGTCCAGCTGAAGGGAAAAGGCAGGTGTTTGTTAAGAGTTGAAGCAGTGGAAACTGCTCGACAGCCAGAATGAAGAATGGGTCTTCCTGGATGTCCCTGATGTCATCAGCTGAAGGCCCTGGAATAGTTTTACTGATAAGAAGTGGAAAGCCATCTCTTCCCCCAGGCAGCAGGTAAAAATATGCAGATACACATTTCCAAGTTTTGAAGCCTGATCTTCTTTCTGTTTCTTACTCTGCAGCCCTGCAACAAGGCTTGGCAGGGCAGCTCTGCAGAAGTAAAGGCATGGCACATACACCTACTGCCCTCCCATTCTGTAGCAGGAGGGCAGAACTACTTTACTACCATCCTCATTCACAGACCTTTTCCAACACATCAAACTAGCAACTGGTGAGGTTCTCATCAGCTCTTCTGTCTGGAACACAAGGCAGGAGTAAGCTTTTCTCCCACTTGGTGATGTTAGGTGGGAACTGAAACTGCTATGTGGCCCAGTTCTCCTAGCTTGACGTACCAAGGCAATACAATGCAAGAGGCAGAAGAAAAGCTGCAAAGGCTGGCAAGCTACCACCATAGGAAATCATAAAGCAGGATGGTAGCAAATGAAATTCCTACCTTAACAGCCAGCCCACTGGAAGAGATTACAGTTCAGATACATATTTGAGAAATTACTTTAAGAAGAAAAAAGAGAGCAACAAACATAGCCTAAAACTGTGCTATCCAATCCCAAGTCATGAGTGCTTTTGATACCATGTTTTGGAGACTGATGGGAAATTGAAGCATGTAAATGCTACCAGAGTTTTAACAACTGAAGGAGCATAACATCAACACCTTGACGCACACACACACACACACACACAAAAAACCCTGTGAACTCAACTAGTTATAAGACATAGGACTACAGCCCTTCTTTGGTGCAAAAAGTACCAGTGCTGCAGAGTCCAGGCCAATGATGATTGTCCTGTACTATGGTGTGCAAGTTTGCATATGGTTGTATATTAAAATATATGTAATTCCTTTAAGCAATGATATTTCATGTGCATATCTTCCTGAGTACTTGCCTGAAAGTCATGCTATAAAACACACTCATAAAACCTAATATGCTCAAATGAATAAATATTTCTTCCTATTTATTAATGCTTCCTACAGCCCCTGCCCTCACACACATCTCTCCTGAAAACTGGAAAGAATTTTTTTGAGCCCAGACCTGAAATCCAGCACCAACAGCTGCAGTTGTGCAAGTAAGCATCACAGTGGTCAAAGACCTACACAGTTCACAGTATCTGCTGTATAAGGAGTATCTTGCTGCTATTTTAAGTTGGGGGCTGGCCACATGAACAAAGGACTGCTGCAGGTACATCAAAAGCAAGGGTTCTAGAATTTCAACACAAAAGGGCTGCTGAAAAATCTGTAGCTGAGATGCAATCCAACCACCACCACCAAAAACGGAACCAACCTGGAAGTTCCCTGGATAATGTTTCTGTTGCGAAAAGCAACAAAAAGCCTTCAATGTCAGACTGATTTGGTACAAATCTTGGCACCTGCACAGACACCAACAGAGTTCCTTGCTGAGGTCTGACCACCCTGAGTCCCAGTCCCTCCTTCCAAGATGCTTGCTTTGCTGTTTCTTCCAGGATACTAACAAAAAGCTAACTTTGGCATTACCTGTGCAGTTCTGATTTCCCGTGAGAACATAGAATGTGAAATATTGAAATTCCCTGTGTGACAGAAATCCCCCCTTTTTTCTTTTTATCTTAGATCAGAGAGAGAAAGTTGGATTCAGAGTGAGCAGTGAAGAAAGAGTAGAACTAAATCTCTGTCTCCCAAACCAAAACTCCAGGGTTGAAAACCTGATACACTTGGTAGCCCACACCCATGTTCAAACAGGGGTAATGCTGCCAGATGAGTTCCTTGTCCCCCCTGCAGGTGACATTACCTTTTGATACTAGTCTCATACTCAGTCCTCTGTTTGCTCAGTTCTGTCTTTAGCTCCGCCACCAAGCTCTGTAAGGCCCTAGAGCAGCTGACAGAGTCTCTGGAAGCTGCAGCTGGGTTGCTTTGTTCGCCGCTGCTGCTGCTACTGCATGCTTCAAACCTGTCGATGCTGTTCTCCAAATCTGCAGTCTTGACCTCACTGTGAGACAGTGAGCCCTGAGTTATCCACTCAGTTTTGAGAGAGCTTAAAGCAGAAGAGTCACTGGCCCGGCAAGCTGGGCAGCTGCTGACTGAGTCCATCACAGAGATTTCACATGATGATGTAGACCATGTGGTGCTGGCCATACTGTGTGTGCTAAGGGAGAGGCTGGATGAAGGGACATTGTCATAAGTGGAGAGTCTCTGGGAAGAACACGAGTCTTTAACTCGTTCCCCAGAGGCTGTCCGACGATGGCCTCGGAGGGAGTACAGTCCATTCATCAACCAGTTCCCACTGGAGGAGAGGTTGGGGATATCTAAGGATGAGCTGCCCAGCTTTGGACTCACAGACCGTGCTCCCTGCTGGCGGAAGGAGTATTTCCATGGAGGAAGCGTCTGCACTCTTTTACTGGGGCTAGTGGCAGGATGAGTCAATTTGCCACTGAGCTCTGAAGGAGTGTTTTTCACCGCAGGTCCAGGAGTGGCCTCGAGTGGCACAGCATTGCTGGAAGGCAAATCAGCGGGGCTGGGAACGCTGTTCTCCGACCTGCTGTCCTCCCCGTCCTCCTCAGAGATCCACTCCACAGTACTGCGCTGACGCACAGGTCTGATTTCCAGCTGGCTCCCTGGCACATCTACCTGAGGAACAGCAAAGATTCGCCCCTGTTCACTTATCAACACTGTCATCAGGTGCTGAACTAGTGAGGTGCCTGTGGGGAGAAAACAAAGGCAAGCAGTTGATGAGACATGGAAGACCTCGGACACTCACCCCCCTGTCTGTGAGGTGCCCCGAGAGCTCCTTGTGAGGTAGCCCTGGGGCCACCATGCACTGCAATGGATCTGCACAAACAACTGTGCTGGGTCTTTCTGTACAGGACTGCAAGGGGCAGGAATCGGTTCCTTTGCTGGAAATGGGGACTGTGAAGAATGCAGGTGTCAGTCCAGCTCATGAATGTAGCTGACTAGCAGAGTACAAATGCTCACTTGCAATGACTAATAAATTAGCCTGCTCAAGGACACATTTGAGGATAACAGAGAAGGACACATGGAAAACAGAGCATGTCTGTACCACACCAAGGCATAAGGTTCAGAGCCAGCATCAATCTTGGTGTTTGCATCCACTGCAGGACAGCATTGCCCTGTGCAGAGATGTATGTTGGATCCTGAACACCCTCACTTACTTGCCAAGATAGAGCACCTCTCTGTCCAGCTTCCAAAACCAGCAGGTTTCCACAGCTACATTGCATCCAGTTTCACAGTCTCAACAGGCCCAGAGCTAGTGTTTATTGAAGCACCAGAAATTTCAGCTCAGGAGGCCTTTGCTGTACTCCATGTACAGAGAAACTGGCAGAAAAGATGACATCTGTACGATATGATACAAGCACCTGCAGAAGGTGACCAGCAAGTACAGAAAGTACTTGCCATTATTTAAATCCATGGAAATGAATTATCACTGTTTTCCAGTAGTGGAGTAGACCATATGAATTAACAGAGAACACCACTTACCAAACCTCATACAAAGCACTTTCTACGAGAGAGGAAAACCTTAAAATGAGCAAGTATGTAATTCTTTAAGCATTGTCTGAAAGAGAGAATAAGACTAATATACTCAGGGGTTCAAGGTATGAGCCTGAATTTAATAATGAGGTTTTGGCCTGATAGCAAGAGATACTGAGCTCACCTAAAACTTTAATTTTAGGTCTGTGAATGCAGAGAGAGAAATAACTCTCTGGAGATAACATTCCTAGCAATTTAGCTGTCAAACTTCAGATATGTCTGTTTGAAATTCATGGTTTAAATTTGAAAAGAGACACAATTGAAGTGCTTGTTGTTAAGAACTGGCAGCAGATTTTTCTAAATCAGTTGATTTAGCAGATCCATTGTACCCTTAAGCTAAAAAAAAATTATTGAGAGTCTTTCTACTTCTCTATTATTTATAGTTAAGCAATCTTCTATCCTCAACTAACAATAAAACAAAACATTGCCATTGCTGTTGCTTAAGTATAATGATTAACTCTAAAAATCCGGTCACCATATCCCCATTTTTCTACAGTTCAGGTCTGTGGAAATACAGAATTCCAAGTTGGGTCACTGTAGTGTTTTTATATGATGATTAGAAGAGACTATGAGACCACAGCATATATGCTACCTGTACACCTACACAAAGTACCAGCACCTCTGCCATCAGCTAGACTGCATAATGATAAACTGAGCCCAAATTTGGGATTTGTACCAATGGAACAAGGCAAAGCTGCAAAAGTCTTATCAACGCTGCTCAGCTGGCCACTAGGGGAACTCACAGCATCACACAACAGATCGAGGTTTAAACTCTTCCCACTTTTGTAATACTGAATAATCCAGCATGCTGAGATGGAGCACCACCAAAAAAATAAAGTATTCCTGCACTCTTTTTCTCCTCCCCACATTTTTGTACCTTCCCCACTTCAAGGGGAAGATTTCAAACCTGGCCTTAATAACACGGCTCACATCACTGTGACAGGCTTCAAGTCCCTGAGCAACTATAGTATGTCAGGCCATGCTTTGTTGTTACCTTATAGTGAGAGTTGCCATTTGTGGGACACACATCTGCAGTGCCTTTCAGAGGTCATGTATGCAGAGCCAAAGGCAATGCTGCTGCTGCTGAGGCATGATAATGCTGGTGTTCCATGAAGGATTTCCATCATGCAGAACACCACATCAGCTGTGCCCTACAGTTTGGGAGCACTGCCAGGGCTGAGTTCAGATATCCTAGGCACAGCATCTGCATCTGTGCCTAATGCTGGATGAATCCATCAATTCTTTTTTGCAGGCTTGCCAAGACCCCACTAAAACTTGTACCACAGTAGTTGTACTCCAGTGACACCTGGGAGAGCGGCTGTATCCCAGCCCTAGTGTCAGCCAGACAGAAATCGTGCCCTGGGCATTTCCTGACCCATTTGGAGGTAGATCATTTTTAAGCTTCAGATATTTTCATCCAAAATTAACAGTGATTTTTCAGCTTTCCCCTTGGGTTCTGTGAAGTTCTGACCCATGCCCAGCCTGCTTAGAAGACAGCACTTCTAAGACATCTAGTTATAGCCATGGTGGCACAGCAAAAAACTGCAGTACCTCTTTCATTGTGGACTGGATGTACTTTGCAGGGAGCTGTCTAACCACTGAAATGCACCAGTGCTAAATGATAGCAATTTGGTAAACATTGTCCTTCTAAATAATATTTGAGCTTTTGTGTTAGCAATGCATTTAAAGGGAGTTTCACACAACAGCTTACAATAGGGCAGAGGTATCTCCATGTGGTGGAGAGGAGAGACAATCCCAGGTCAGTAGTGAGTGGGATAACAGAAGCCAAACAGTACACCCCCTCACAGGCACTTACGAAATTAATTGTTTGACTTGTTGCTGACTGTGCAGTCAAGTGATACAGCTACCAATGAATGTATGACTTTTAGTGTGCTCTTACAGCTCCAAAACACGGGTGTTGTGTTATCTCACAAGAGTAGCACCTACCTTCCATCATGGTCACTGGATCTTCCATTTTGGGCCGTAGTATATTTGGTCCGAATACTGTAGCCAGATTCTGGACGCTCATCTTGTTAATGCTGGAGTGAGCCTGAACTTCATCAAGGAACCTTGAAAAGCCCCCCCAGAAAAATCAAAGGAGGAGAGGAATAATAAGTAAGTCACTTCTCACATTGTAGGCATTTTGAGGCAGGAACAGTTTTGTCCTGTGTTTATAATATCCTGATACCTGAAATGCTTCTAGGGATTAATGCATTCAGACATTAAATGATGCAGCGCTCACTTAGCTGCTCAGTAATAACCCAGATCTCTTGTTCATACACTAGGAGGGAAGACAGGATGGTTTCTGTCAAAAGTACCAGCCTACCAGGGATCTAGCCTTCTACTGTGTATGAAAAGACAAGTTTTTTTCACATTTTTATAGAAATTCTCCAGTTACACAGTCTGGCTTCTGCCAGTTTTCAATTACAGATGTAACAGATGTAGAAAGACATTTCACTCATCTCCTCATCCTAGAACTAGCAGCCTGTGGAGAGAGCTTTGTGGCTTGAATCTAACAAAACACATATAAAGAGGTAGTTCAAATGCTTCTTGTGAATGCATAAGCTGGGCAAATATCAACACACAAAAAAGCCAAAGATAGCACAAAGAAATCCAGAGGGACTGGCTATCCATACATATAAGCTGGAAATCAGCAGAAGTTAACAGTTAATTTTTCTGTATTTTGGAACAGCGTCCCAATAGCAGTTATAGTAAGAGTAAGGCTGTAACAAACACCTAAATAGATTGTACATAATTAGCCAAGTTGTAAAAAGGACTATATGACATGCAAACCTACAGTAGCAGGAAATAGAACTCAGTGGCCTCAAAAGGGAATAGTCACGCTCTGTTTCCTAAACTATTGTTAATTTTTGGATGATTGGGTGGCTTTTGTCAGGAAAGAAGTTTCCTTTTCATTCTGCACTACTTAGCAAATTTTTGACTGCTTCTACTTGCAATATGACTTTTCTAGGCAGTCTCACTATTTTCTGTGGCTTTGCCCTGTGGTGGACACTGTGCTGAGACCCAAAACCCCTCAGTTTTCTTCACTAAGTCAGAAGTGAATTCTACATACCTTTCCTTTCCTCAGTTCTTCAGTTAAAAACCATGTATAATTATATTCCCCTGACTCAGCCATTCATGTTTTGAGGTGCTCAGACATTGAAACAAATGGCTATAGAAGCACATAGTGAGGCAAAATAAATTTTTTAAAGGATTCAAAAAATACTTGTCAGAAGTGATGTCTGTACACTTGTGAATGACTTGATATCTCTTGAATAAGTCATGGGCTTCATGTCAGTCTACTGCCTGCTCCAGATGTGCAAATCTCACTGGTTATAAGATGACTGACTACCGCAGAGACTAGAATGCAACATGAAGTTCACTGCATTGTATCTAGGGTAACAGTCCATTCCAGCTCCCTAAACACATTCCAGCCCACTTTACAAAAACTGGGAGAATCAGCAGGGAGATGAGGGTGACAAGGCTGTGGAGTCACTGGTACTCCAAGAGAAAGCCAATCCCAACCACACTTCCAAACCAGAGCTGAGACCCGACTGGCTATTCTAACTGCATCTGATATTCAGCTTGTGTCATAAGTCTTCCAAGCATATGGGACCTGGAAAAAAAAAAATGTCTTTTTTTTACAGTTCTTTAAGTGCTTCTGAAATAAACAATTTAATATATTAGTAGCATTCATGTCTGCTGCCAAGGCTGTCAGTGACAGCAATTTGCTTGGCTGGTGCCTTTAGATAAACCAAGAGCTTCCTTCAGGCAGGCTGCACATTCACCTCCACATGCTTTATAGGAGCACCAACTTCCATCTAAATGATGTTTGAATATCCATACTTTCAGAGTAAATTATTTGTTTATAAGACCAAGCATCATAAAATGTAGTGACTTTTCAAAATGTTAATTAGTTTCACTTACTTGCATATGTATTTAAGGAGGTTGTAGTTGGCTTGGGGCAAATTTTTCACCTGTTTAACCAGTTCCTGAGTACCCTGAGGGACAGGAAAAACAAGAAGGAGAGGTATTAATATAAATTAACATTTCCATTTCTTCCATACTACAAAGCCCTCTTTCCAGAGTTAAAACTGTGAATAACAGATAACACAAGGAGGCTTTGCTTTAAAAAAAAAAAAGTGTCACCCGGTGTCTTGTGCCTTACCAAAACTCAATGTCCAGAACTTGATTCGTTTCTCAAAATCAGTGGAAATCCTCCTGTCAGCTTTAATAGTTGATGCCGAGGCCTTCAGCTAGTGATGTCTGCTAATCTTCAAGGTCTGCCCGCTGGCTTTGGTATAAATGTACCAGGGACTGTGTCTTTTTTAGCACCTGGCCTATTTGAAACTTTGGGGCATTGAATGCATTATAAATACATTGCAGTAATGCTCAACTAAGCAGAGGAGAGCTTTTTCTTTAAAAAGCTAAACAACATTCCAGTTCAACTACTTCCTTTTTAATTCCATTTGCAGGCAGTCATTCTGAGTCGTGACACACTTCCTCATAAAATTTCTGTCCTTAAATTGAAATGTAAGATGAGACATCTGCTGGAGGAATGGCTTAAAACCCTGAAGCTAATTAAATCATCTAATGAACACCTCTGACTCAGAAGGCTATTGTCCTTCCACAGACCCAAACATCATTTGCTTGTTCCCTCTCAACGCTGCAGTTGCCCTGGAGATTTGCTTATTTTTTTGAGACAACTAAACATTTTGTGGAAAAATAGATACCCGAGCACATTTCAGAAGAGTAAGAGTTGCTAATAAATGACGGAGGGCTGCTAACTAATAAGGGATAAATTCCAGAAGCAGCTAGTTCCAAGGCAAAGAAGTGCCTTTAGATATTCATTTCAAACTTTCTTTGAATTATTAAGGACTGTTAGGGAGGGAGTTCTTTTGACCAGCATCTTGCAAGATCTTAATAATTTCTCTGGTTCAGATAACTCAGAAAGATCCAGAGAACAGTGTGTATTCAAGCCTCCATTCTTAATATCCAGAATGTACAGACACTTTTTTATTTTATATGCCCCAGCATAAAAAAAAAGTCCTCTAATAAAAAACGGAAACTTAAAAAACAACTCTTAAAAGCAATAAGTCCTTTCTAATTGCTTAGCTTAAAATTTATGTTGATTTATCAGTGACAACAGCGGATGCACCTATAAAAGACCAGTCACTTTTGAAAATCTCAGTCCTCTTTTTTAAACCTCTGAAAACTTTTGAATCAAGGACAGCTGCTACTAATATGAAGGTTAAGGTCAGGGGTTCAGGTCATCCAGCCTTCATGTGAGGAGTCTGAATGAGAAACAGGTAAGCTTGAATTTTGCTCTGCAACCCAACTTACTTCAAATACAGAAGTCAGGATGGTATTTGGGACTGTATTTTGAGCGCTCTGATTTAAACTAACATGGCTCTACTGGATGCAAGAGGGGGGTTTGGAAAAGAAACAGTTCTTGTGAATATCTGGAAACGTGGCCTAAAGGTTCAAGATGCTACCTGAAAGAAAAAAGAGTTCTAGAACTTTATCCTCCAGGCTTGGCCACAAGGTAACACAAATGTGGTATCACACAGAGAGTACTTAATCAAGTTATAAATACTTATCAAGTTAAAAATAAAGCTTTCTGTCCTGCTCGGCCACAGATTTGTACCCATCAACCACCTGACCAACAGATGGCAGAAGGCTGAGCCTAGTAACACCACAGCAAATGTGTAAAGGAAAATGAAAACTAGAAACTGCTGCATTATTATCTGCTAGCACTGATCATGGCTATGGCTGCAGCCTAGCAAGCAACAGAGGCATTGCACTGTCTTTTGTCATGGTACTTTGCAGTAATAACTCTCCTTGAAAATGCTGCGTGTCTACCACAGATTCATGCTTTCCAAGGAGTCGTCCCAAACCCAAGGATTTTGCAATGTGTGTAACAGGTCAGCATCAGTTAGGAGCTTCTAGTCGGGCTGGAAAGCTAGCAACACTTCAGATGCTCAACCAAATTCAGACACTTCTTAAAAAAACCAAAGCACTGTGCCCACTGAACTGCTGTGTGCAGCTCTAGAGCACAGGCAGCAGTGAAGGCTGAAATACTACCGAGTCAAGCCAGCTTACACTCAGATGATTTTTTTAGAGATTTAAAGATCTTTCACTCATTCTTACTCTAAGATTGTTTTTCATTTTTGATTCCTCCTCCCAACCACTTTGGATCAGAATCAAATCTTTTTTAACACTGTAGTCCTGCTGAGATACCTGGAGGCCTCAGCACAACCCAAGGTCAGTGTTACATTTCTGTTTGCATTCCAATACCAGAGATTAGTTGGGCGCAGAATGAAGATGAATAACAATCTGAATGAAAAATGGAAAGCTCAGGAAGGTGCTGGAGTATTTTTTGCTGCAGATGGACATTAGGCCAAGATAACATCATAAAAATTCCTACCTGTGGTCACAATGTAGCAGCAAGAGGTGACAACAATTTTATTTAAACGGCTATTACCTTAAATAATTCTGTTCTTAATGGGGGGGAGGGGTGTGTGTGTACAAGGCTAAAAAAAATGTATTTTGAGTCCAAAAGTCTCATTCAGAACTTGCAAGTGAAAAATTAAAACAAAATAGTACTTCAAATTAAAACAATAGATTACATTTTGTTTTCAAATACTTTTTAAAGGTGAAAGATTTGTTTTTGAAATGCTCTGCTTATCATTTTGTGCTATAAAGTGACGGTTTCAGTGAAATCACATTTTTGAGCAGGGGGTTTTTCCATGTGGGAGGCAAGTCAGGCCCTACAGGCTCGGTATGTCTTTGTGCTACATTCTGCTCCACATGCTTTTGTGCATTTACAACCTCTCCACCCTTGCTGTGTGAACTCCACCTCCCTTTCTGAAAAAGTAAGCAGGCCTTGTTGAGGTTCCAGATTCTCCTGACAAAATAAAATCAATCTCATATTTACACCACCACTTTAAGACAACTTTGTGCTATGAGTGTGCTGTATTTTGTAAGCTTTCATTTTGGCTACCTAGTGCTCCTCGTTGCCTTTTGAAACCAAAAAAAGAATACTGCACGACCAAAAAAAACCAACAAAGAGGTTGCTTCCCAAGCTGCTGTAGCCTGTGCAGGTGAAGTCAGGCAAACTACGTAGTTAATAAGCTGAGCAGTGCTACACAATTATGTTTTACTAACTTGGCAGTGTCCCTACTCTTGTGCAATAGTACTTAATGGAGTCAAAACACCCAGTCTGCACATCTTGTGACCAAAATGAAAACAGCTCCCCTGCTTTAGAAATGCTGCTTCTTGTGAAATCAGCCATTCTGCTGTCTGTAACATAGCAGTACCCTGCAGAGATGCCCAAGTTGACTGAGCATAAGGCAAAAAAGGAGCAAGTAAGTTTTGGAGCTAGTAAACACATACCTGTACCTATTAAAAGACAATGGTAGTGCACTGACACGGCCATGTCCAGGATGCAAATGCATATTCATGTGTGGTAATATGCTGTGTCACGAACAGGAATTTGCTTTCTCAGTTGGCTAGAGGATACATTATGTGAGTACAGATAGTAGCAAACTTGTCTTTTATCCATTAAAAAAAAAAATTATGCTACATTTGATGCATGCAAACAAGTGTCTTCCTATGGGCATCATGTAGGACTGAATCTCCACAGAGCCTTCTGCCACTTGAACTAAAGGTGAATGCCAGGTTTTCAGTAAAGGACAGTTCTTATGATCCCCACCAGAGGAAAAGATGTGAGAACAGTCTTGAGACCACACAGAAAAAAGGAACTGTGGACTGTGACTTATAAGCCCTCAGGCTTTTGCTTCTTAAGCTGATACTATAACAACCCTTACAGCTTCCTTAAACCTCTTTGAGAAGGTGGCACAGTTCCACCTGCATTAGACCAGATCCAACGTGTCTTTGCAGTCAGCAAAGAACTTGGGCATCACCACAAAAGAAACAATATGGTTGAAACAGATCAATCCATTGTATCATAAATTACCCTGCTCCTCCCAAGCAGTGAATCAAAATTTCCATGATTGCCACAGACGTGAAGGTTTTTGTCAGCCCCTTCCTTTGCCTGGAAACCAAAGACAGGAACAAAGCGCTCATAGCATTATTTCCTTCCTTTTGGGATACTACTGTAGCCTGCTCTTTTGTAGCGCCTTTCATCTAAGAAATATAAAGACCAACACACGGATGAACACCTCATCCACCAAAAACTCTGGGAAGCAGAACATGCTGTTCTGATATATGAAACTGGAAACACAGAAAAAATCAGTGACTTCATATAGCTAATGAGTCAATGGCAAAGCTCAGAAAGAGACTCAGCTCTACCTTGCACCTCTTGCTAATCATGCTGCGGAACAGCTTTATTCAGAAGAAAGAAGCACCAGGCTACAAGACTGATTTCAAAAAAGCTCCTGCTTCAAGCAGGAGCCTGTGATATTAACACCCAATTCGCGGCTTCAGGAAAATTCAGGGGAAGGCTCCCAGGTTTAAATCAGGACTAAAGAATGATGAGAAGAAAGCTGTACTAGATTTAGTCTTGGGAACAATCTTTGAGGTAGAAAGAGGCAGATTAGAAGGGTCACTGACCTCTCCCTCATCTTTTGAGAGTAGCTGTCCACAAGAAAGAAAGTCTTCATATTTGGCAAAGGGGATGACAGGCTCTGGTAGCTCTCGAAGGTAAAGCTTCAGGAGGGACGCCACAGTGTGAACATCTGTGTTGCTGCAATAGATAAGAGGGAAGGAAATTTAGAAACTCAGACTACCCTAAAGCTTGATGCTTTTGTTGGGTGTGCCTCGAGGTTCCTCTTAGGGACGGGGATAAAATAGGCACATGGAAGAAAGCTGTTCTGCCATGTTTGTACTAGGCAGGAGGGTCTACCTGGGAACAAAGGAAATGTCCCATTTTGTCAAGATATAAATGCATCTCAAGCAATACAAGCAGTAGAAGGGATATGCCCATGATACTGCTTAAGGTAGGGTGGTGCTGTGATACCTCAGCCAGTGTGGATCAGGAACATGAGCAACACAGTCCAGGGAAGTACACAGTGATGACATAGGACTAACAATAGAGCTCTGCATCCTGGTGCAATCAAACACCACCTCTGATCCTCTCACTTATCCCTCCTGTGCAATATTCTTCCCAACCTGCACCCAACCTGTCTGATGGGCCAGGCTCCCAAGTGTCCAGGTCAATTACACAATAAAAAATGGAAAAAGCTGTATTTCTTCCAGGCCTTCTACTGCCATTTGGCATGGCTGCCAGGCTGCAGTATCTGGCATTCCTAATCCATCTGTTATGCTAGTATATCAGCTTTTCTTTTTCCTCCCAATCCAGGAATGTCTTTTTCCTCTCTCCTTTCCTTTAAGTTGGGGTTGAGGTGTTAGATCCCATGATGAAGCTGCACCTGTTCTTCCCTTTCCATTTCCTATCCAGCTTTTGATGTATGACTATACCTCTCCCTCATTCCAAGTGACCTGTTGTACAGGTTTTTTTAATATTTGCAGATGACCTCCTCAAAGGTTTCGACCTTTGGGAGTCTAACAGATTCTGTCACCAGCTCTTCACTACCCACCATTGTCCTGACACTCTCTAAAGAACTCTGATGAAAACATCAGTCACAACAACGCAATAGAGCTTCAAATCCTCACCGCTATGTAAAAGTTGAATCTCCTGCTTAGTACATTTTTAAGCATTTTTTTTGGAATACACAGTCAAAACAAAACAGGAAACTTTACAATAGGAAGCTGCCAGCAGCTACCAGTTGCTGCTAATCCTGGCAATTCTATTCCTATTAAGCAGCTCCACCATATTTGAGAACACCACAGTTTCACATAATGGTTTTCTTCAGTTGATTATAAATGCTTTACAAATGAGCCTAGTACCCTTGCTCTTTTTTCTTTTCTAGTGTGGAGTTTCAGACATGGATGGTGCATATGACTGTCAGGCAGAAGCAGATCCCAGACTACAGCTTCAGGTTTGCTGGCTACAGTTATTGTTTCATTTATGAGGCCATGTGAAATCCAGACAAACTTTCTAGTGGCATAGAACACCTGAACTTTCATAAAAATATACTTAAGTATTTACAACCCAAACTGGAAAAACAAATCTTTTAAAAATAAATATTTCATTTATCAGTCATCACAGTGATCTCATCCACCATGGGGCAGGCAGGCTCTAGCATTTGGAAGATCACTGTAGTACAAAAGATATCTAAAAGCACGGACTGCAATTAGTGGAAATAAATAAATAAAAGGATATTCCTTCTATTGCACATGATTTGGAAACCATCATATGGATTTCACACTTGCAGAAAATATTTGCTGCTGCCTAGGTATCCTGGGCCATACATGGGTAGTTTTAGTTACACACAGAGATAATTATGCTTGCTAGGAGGAGATGCATTTTACTTAACCAGGGTGGAACTTCCTGTCCCTTGCTCCTATCTGTGACTATACACATCAAAGACCAGAAAGATGTGTCTACAGGTTGCAGTGCACATGGTAGAAAGAGCAAAAGGCCATGTCTGATACTAAACTGGGAGGAGTGGCTGATACACCAGAAAGCTGTGCTGCCATCCAGTGAGATCTGAACAGACCAGATAGGTGCCCAAAGGTAAACCTAATTAAATTCAACAAGGGTAAGTATAGAGTCCTACACCTGGGGAGAAACACCACCATGTGCCAGTACAGGTTAGGGGTAGACCTGCTGGAAGGCAACCCCATGGAGAGGGTCCATGGCATTCTGGTGGGCAATAAGTTATCCATGGGACAACAATGTGCCCTTGAGTCCAGGAAGGCAAATGGTATCCTGGGGTGCATAAAGAAAAGTGTGGCCAGCAGGTCGAGGGAGGTTCTCCTCCCCCTCTACTCTGCATCGGTGAGACCACATCTGGTGTATTGTGTGTTTAGTTCTGGGCTACACAGTTCAAGAGGGACAGGGAAATACTAAAGAGAGTCCAACGGAGAGCTATGAGGATGATTAAGGGACTGGAACATCTCTCTTATGAGGAAAGGCTGAGAGACCTGGGGCTGTTTAGCCTGGAAAAGAGAAGACTGAGAGAGGATCTTATTAATGTTTACAAATATCTCAAAGGTGTCTGTCAAGTAGAAGGGACCAGTCTCTTTTCAGTGGTGTCCTGTGATAGAATGAGGGGCAGTGGTCACAAACTGGAACACAGGAAGTTCCACCTCAACATAAAGAAAAACTTCTTTACTAATGAGATTGACAGAGCCTGGAACAGGCTGCCCAGAGAGTTTGTGGAGTCTCCTTCTCTACAGACTTTCAAGACCCACCTGTATCTGTTCCTGTGCGACATGCCATAGGTAATCCTGTGCTGACAGGGGTGTTGGACTCGACAATCTCCAGAGGTCCCTTCCAACGCCTACTATTCTATGATTCTATTGCTGGAAGACCCTCAACACTACTCAGGTACCCCTAGGCTTGTCTCCTTTAATTCTGTACTGAACCTTCAGTCATCACATTTGAAATCAACTACACAAAAGGCATGCATTCCTTCGTGGAGATCTTTACTGCCGCTGTTAAAGGTGAGAATTAGCACTCATCTATTTACCCAGTGCAAATGCCTATGGAAACAGAGGTGCTTTCTGCTTTAAAAATGCTGGAGGGAGGTTTCGCTCATCTTCATGACAATGAAGATAGTATGGATTAGACTAAATTAAAACATGAAAATGAAACCATCATTCCTAACTCATTCCTTCTGTAGATATTCCTGTTGCAGAATATGAGTTTTTTCCAAAATAACTTTCTACACTTCCACATGAATTAAGATACTTCTAATTGTGAGCTAGAACACCCAGACATTCAGTTGGAAATACAAAGATTTTGTTTAAGAAAAGATAAAGTAAGACAATTTGATGATTTCAAGCTTTATTTTTTCTTGAAAATATCTCTAAATATTTGACACTTCCATTTAAGGAACAAGTACTGACTGTGGTTAAAAATCAAAGAAAGGAGTATGGGTGGTCTGGGAAGCTGAGGGGAGGGAAGAATTAGAAGAATGTTCCAAATAAATTCTAAGGAGATTTTTTTCCCAAGAGGCGACCAAAACTGTGCTGCTCATGCTGGAGAGCACTAGTTCTTCCTGCAGCAGTAGGCAAGGATGCTATTGACAATGTCAAGACTGACTGCAGGTCCAGGGGAAGTAATTCCCTAGGTTAATGCATTGGCAACATATCAGATGCTGGCTGCATCATCTGAGAAAGTGGTGCTAGTGAGCTCCAGGAAGAAATGAAGCCAGGTCTCCAAGTCAAGATCCCAGATTTAATCCCACTTCTAGATCTATAATGGGGATTGGGCTAGATCTACACAATGGTCTTTGATCCAAATATCCCTGGAATTTAAGGTGTCTGTTAGGGTCAAGAGCCATTTCTCAAAACATAGTTTAGGTTAGCACAATGCTGACCTTCTAGAAAGTACATTTGAGAGAGTGAAGGAAATGTTAGTTACAGACTATGGACAGGATTTGCCTACAAGGGCCCTAAGAGCACCCGCCCTCCTGATGTTTTGACTGCCTGGGCTCAGTGCCAGTGTAGAGATAATGCAGCTGAGAGCTGGCTCCCTTCCCTTGCTGACCTTGGACTGAGCAGTCTGAGCCAGGGCTGATGCTCTTCCCATGGGAGCCAATATTAAGAAGATCCTCAATGTTTATCCTGTGTCTGAGCTACAACCCTGCTGCCTCACAGCCATGTCTGATCAACAGACCCTGTTGATCTGGACCTAGACCCTGACTCACAGACAGATTCCCTAGCCTCGTCTTTGACCTGCCTTGTCACTATGGACTTGCCTGGTGATCTCTGGACTATGTCAGTGCCTCTGCCAGCCTTGTTACCTTACTTGGCTCCCGGCTCACCTTGCTCTGCGGAGCAGCTGACCATTGCTTGTCCATGACATTTGCATGGTCAGTAGGACAGAGGCAGCTAGTGTGTACCATGCATGGAGTGATTATGTCAATATTTCTATATTGGGAAGAAAAATGCAAACTGCCACTTTTATTTCAGAAACATTTTACTCAAGTTCTGTTGAAAAACAAAAGCTATATTCAGTTTTGAAATAAATATTCCATCTCAGCTGTTGAAACTGTGGACCAAAAAAAATCATGTTGGGCAGATATGCTATGGTTGTGGCAAGGGAAGACGCAACATGTGAAAGCAGTAAAGCACCTAGTTCGCATCTCTTGTCATATCCATTTCTACTGTAGGGTCCCACCAACTGCTGAATATGCTACATGCAAATCCAGCAATGTGTTTCATTCAACATGTGCTTAAACTGAAACACTGGAGTAACCGCATCTAGATTAATGGGCTCAATTTCTCCCTCTGCTCAAGCATGTAGCTGAATAAAGGCCCCTGTATGCAACACCATGCGGGAGAAAGCCCCAGCAACACTTTAAATGAAGAGAACCATGGTGTGGAGATAACATGTAAACTAGAATAGCCACTACAGGGCCATTCCTGCTAGATTTTACATACCACAGGTAACCCAGACTGAATCTGATGAAGTCAACTTACCTGTCAAAAAGGGGCTTCTCACCACAGTCAAAAGAATCCTGCAGATCTTTGACAAGGTTGGCTTGTCCAGGCATCCGAAAGAGCCCCTCCTCTGTAAGACCTCGCTCCCGAATAAAATCCACGCACTGTTCCACCAGCAGTGGGGCCAAGCGATGGCCATACTTCCTCTCATACTGTACGGTGTCCTCCAGTCGCTGTCCAAAGATCCCTGCCAACAGAGAATGAGAGAGACAGCTGGCTGTCAGCTTAAACTCTTCTTGAGCTATTGCTATGATGAAGGAAACATTCACCTGGAGGTGTTGAACCCTTGTGAAGGTCTAATTTCTAGCAGAGTCAGAAGAACAAAATTATTTTTAAACCCGAGAATTACAAGCTGAGCATTTTATTTTCCTGCTTAAGAGTGCTTCAAACTATCCTCTGACCTAAGCCAATTTGTATCTCATTATACACAAGGAAGGTGGGGTTAAGATTATATTGATTGTTATCCACATAATTATAGTTCTATTTTCATTGCATCTTCTGTCCCAAGATTGCCAAAACAAAGGCTACAGTGACTTTATGGGACACAATTCCTTTCTGCATGCACCCACCTCTTACCTGTCATACAGTTGCCCTTCAACAGTTTGAAGTTGCCCAGCTCAACAGATAGTGATCCTGCTATCAGGGATTGCTAACCTGATAGAATACAGTTGTTAGTGTTAAAACTGGCTATTGTGAAAATCCCCCACTAACCTGCAAGCTTTGCATTTCTATTTCTTTTCCTTGAATTAAAATTGCTGAATGAAAATTAAACCACAGAGTAAAATAGATGTAAAATACATTGTCCCTCCTACTAACGCATGCGTGTACATGCTGTACCTCTTGCACCCTGAAAATATTGGAAGCACCAGACACTCCAAAACCAAACTGGCCTAGGTAATTCTTAAGTTGTGTCTACTGTAGACATATCATTAAGGATGAAGCACTCTCTGTCTCTGGGAAAACTGGAGTTCCTGGTCAATACCAGCTGCTCAATGCCACTATTAGCACCAGATCTTTTTGACAATAGAGAAGGGGGCTCAGGCTGTAAGACGCAGAGGTCTTAGCTCAATCTATGCCACTGGGAGACTGCTCCATCTAAAAAGGAGAGTTGCTGAGTTGTGTTCTGAAACCCCAAACCTAATTTGGATTCTAAAACCCTAAACCCTACAAGGTGTGGTAGAGTCAGTGCAGAGTTAACCATATTTTGATAATAAGAATTCCATAAGTGAGATAATCCCAGAATCTACTCAGTTTCAGATGAGACCAGACAATAGCAGGTAAGAGATTCTATTCAAAGATTCCTCAAAGCAAAAGGAAGCTTTCCACTGAGATCAAGGAACTTTAGGTCATGCATTCAGTGCTCAGTTAATCCTACAGGTCTGGAAAAAAAATAAATAAGAGGAATGAAAAAAGAGGCATGCAATATTGCAGTTATACTGCAGTCACAACCAATAGCCAGAAACAGTGTTTAATGGATGCACCGATGTGCTTATACCAGGCCATGGGATTTGGTCATTTCTTAAGGCTCTTCTTACCTTCCTGACAGTAAGAACATTTTCCATTTTTATTTTAATCCTATATTCGTAGGACGGATAACTCCTAGCAGAAAGTTTCCTAATGACCATTCACTGTCCTCCATGGGAGACGTCATGTCAAACTATATCTGCTTTCTATATTCAGTCCAACTCTGCTGAACCCTCACTGAAACAAACCTTTCACTATCAGTTTCAATTTCCTGAATGAAACATGCAAGAAGGGTCCTTAACTCCAGCTTCTGTTCCCTGACAATTTGTTATACATCAGAAAACGGAAACCTTCCTTATGGCCCAGCCTACGCAACTGCATTATAATATAAGAGCTGGAGGGCCATGAAGAGCCTTGAAGGAAATTCCCTCCTTATGCTGGCAGGAAGGAGCATGGGAATGACTTACCTTTATCAATCTAAATATTGGTTTTCTTGAAGAGTAAAGGTTTTACTAGTTCTTGTTTCTAATCTATTTGAATTTTCACTGAGAAAGGGGTCTCTGAAGTCACATTCTAGGACAGGAAATCTCTTCCTGGTTTTGCACAGGTTGCTTTGTAATCTCATCACATAATCCCTGCTGTCATGATGGGGCACAGCAGGTCTGCTTGGTATGTGGGGCTCGGCATTGTCCAAGGGTTTCCAGGGCACTTACAGAGAGGTTCGGCAGACATGAAAGAACAACCTTTTCAGCCTTCGAAATCCAGATCAGAGAAAAAGTGAAGTGCCCATGCCCTGTTCATCTCTCAGCCGATCCTGCTTATGAGGGAGCAACGTTCGACATTACACACCATAGTAAATACACACAGGAATGATCCAGGCAACAAGACTTGCAAGCTACAGTACAGGGCCCTCAGCTGTGAAAAGCTGAGCAGGAACACGTGTCCTGTTTAACCTCTCTTGCGCTACTCTGCTAGTGACCATTTCTCCCTCTTCCTCTGACATGAATGTTTGATTCTGGGTCACGGGCCATTGCAAACCAAGGTCCCTCAGTATTAGTTACACAAGCCTGGGTCAGACCCCAAGCTGTGCACCTTAGAGACAAAAAAACTTCATATCCTATCATCAATCTCTGATCCAGGCTTCTTCCCGCCAGACCCATCTATTTCCTTAAAATGATGGTATTCACTCTTCTATATGCATGACATGCAGTTTAGGGAGGTTAGGCTGTGGTAGATATCAGGGCAATTACAGGATAGCAGCCTTGTTTTCTCAGATCTCTACTTGTTGCCGCACAGCCCTGTTTCCTAAAGGGACTGTCTAGAGAAGGCTCTGGGAAAGAAGTAAATGTTCTGCATTCCCCAGGTATAGAGCACAGAGATAACGTTTTTTCTAGAAGCTCATGTACTGGTGTTCTAGGCTTAACAGAACAAGGACAAAGACAGTGTCAGACACAGACAGAACAGCTTCATGCATAATCTCCACTTGCAGTGTGAGGCTTTGTCTATGTTCCCTAGCCTTGGCTGGTCTGCGGTCAGCAACATGTTCTAATACATTTCAGGCAACAGCCCAGTCAGCTTGGATCACAACAGCAGTGGCTTTCTGAAGGTACACTCAAAACTTCTGGGTAACAGGTTGGCCGCAGCCAGACATCACTAACACAGGTTAAGGAATGTGACTAAGATAACACAGCGCGATAGAAGGGTGACCTGCTGGGAGATTCAGAAGAAGCATCAGATGAACCTTTCACAAACACAGTATTAACATTACTATGGGTGTCTGCTGCAAAATTAGATACTGGAGACCCTGTCTCCCCCTTCTCAGGCATGGAGGTTGGTAACATTTCTTTTTTTCTCCTGGGTGGAAACAGTGATTTTTGGAGGAAACAAAGGCACTGTAATATTATTCTACTGTAATTCTACTCACCTCCCTTCACACCATTTCAAATAGGTAACAAGAAAAAACAGCCATGAAACCAAGATAAGTGAGAATGAAGCTGATCTACCTATCATATGATGAGTGAAAGGAGCTGGCACAAGCATGGGCTTCTTCTTGTGTTAAAGCGTGTGCCAAAGGGCTGTGCAGGTGAGATCACACAGCCCTCACAGGTCATTTTTTTTGCTGAGGGGAATCAAAGATCCTGAAGCCATTGCCAGGGTGAAAGAATTCTCCCAGCTCAGCTCTCTTGGCTGCCTCTCATGTTGGTTTGGCAGTCCCACTCCAGCCGAGCTCCAGTTGTATATCTATGCTTTTGCTTTCCCTCAACCCTGAACCCTAATTTTCCAGGGTAGTGCTAGAAAAGGTCACCAAGCATTGCACAGACAAAATATTTCATGCAAGCCAAGTCTGTTGGTAACTGCAACTTTCCCTCAGCAGCCCTCATTATACTGCAGCTCTACACTTTTTCTTTCTATCCTAGTCCTAATTTTTTTTTTGCTGAGCCATAAAGGACACCCCCCCTAGATGGTGCTGAGAAGAAAGATTGCTCCCAGGCCAAGTCTTTTGGCAGTAAGAGCATTAGGGTTGGGGTTTAGAGAGAGAAAGCACAGAGCTGCAGTTAGAGTGGGGATGGGAAGTTGGCCTTGGAGAAATCATTCATCTGTGCAGTGGCTGCAGAGCTTGTCCATGGCTTAGAAAAGGAAATTAGTGTTAGGGTTCAGAGGAGGAGCAAGCTAAGAGCTATCTTTAGAGTGGAGCTAGAAAGGGACTGCAAAAGGTGAGTTGGAGCTGCTGACAGTTGGCTTGCAGAAATCTTTCAGCTGGACATCTGCTGGGGAGCCTTGATGAAGTCTACCCTCAGCAAAGTTACTGCTAGGGCTCTGACTGGCAAGAGACATAGCAGATGCACCTACTTCAGTCTCCCAGGGCTAAACAGGGCAGACTGGGGAGATGGTGGCCTGCTAGCTCTGTAAAACTCATCTCATTTCAGCTAGGTCTCAGAAGGGCTTGTAAAACTGATGTAGTAAAATGTTCCTGAATCTACCAGGTTATGACAGCATCACTGGGCTGGATAGGGACTGCCCTGCCTCATAAGGAAAAGCTAACATGGAGCCAGTCACATTCAGGCTCACCCACTGGCTCCTCAAGGCAGAGGCCTGTTTTTAATCACTGGTGCCGGCAACTCAGACTGAACTTGGCAGTGCTGTACTCCATTTGATGATCCTGCTGAAAGACATAAAAGTCTTTCCTTTCACTCAGAAGATGGGGAGCCAATGTCATCCAGTCACACTCCAAGACAGAGTTAAGCTGGAAATAAGACCAAAAAGCTACTAGCAACCCAAGGGTTAACTTTTCTTGTCATACCCTTATCTACAGTTAGGCCCTTTTGTTTGGTTTCAAAGCAGAAAAAAAACCAGCATGCCTGAGACCACATCCTTAATCTCAGATTCAAGAGATACTAAAAAAAGGGCTAGTAGAGCTACAGAATTTCTTTCCTTTACTCCAACAAGCTGCCTCTGTTCTTTAATGATTTAGGTGGCTCTTTGTGGAAAAAGCAAGCCAGGAATGATGTACTGACTGAGACACAGACAGGCTCTCTGTCCTGGCCTGAATAGCTCACCCACCAGCTCCAGGCATACAAAGCCTATACATTCAGCTATGCTGTCCCGACATGCAGTGGGCAGGAAAATATATGCTCCCTGCTTCATTTTTCCTCATCAGAGTTCTGATTTCAACCAAAATAAACTGAAGACAGAGACAACAATGTCAGTTCTTGAGTAGATTTTCTTTACAGGGAGGACTAAGGACTATGTATGTACTTAAAGTGGGAAAAGTCCAGACACACCTACATTAGCTGTATGTACAGCTTTGTACACACACGTTCAAAGATGTGTGGGAAGATAATCAGGCACACACCTGGATGCTCCTATACAGCAGTACGTACACCCGCGCACGCATGTGGTGCCTCACAGACAGGCAGTTTATGGATGTAAAGATTGTGTACGTGCTCATCGGCACAGGTAAGCATCTGCTCTGACCTTCCCACATTCATGCTTAGGTTCCCATTTATCTGTCCCTCTCACACATGAAAGCACTGAGAAAAAAAAATCACAGGCAGGCATTCAGACATGCATATGCTTCCACAGCATAAAACACACACAAACCTATAACTTGTTTCCCCTCCCCTGGCCCACCCAAGCACAGACTGTGTGAATTACTCCAGTGGCAACTGAAAAAGGAGCTCCACGTTAGGAGCTGTACATGCCTAAGAAAAGATAGTTCCTAACAACTAAACAATCCAGCCAGACAAAGCATGCAAGAATGAGGGAAAGGAAATGATAGATAATTAGGAATCAAGAGAAACTGATGAAGTAACTTGCCCAAGGCCACGCAAATGGGTCTGTGGTAGAACTTGGTGTCTTCTGACCCCATTCCTCACAAAGAGCAGCCTCCATATACTGGGATCCAACTGATCTCATTCATGTGTATCCATTTAAAACTTCTATGTAACAGCAAACAGAAACACACAGCCCCAGAACTATCTGCAAATGCTAGCTTGACATCCGGTAGTATTTTTGGCCATAGATTTGGTCCTTCCCACTATTTCCCTCTTCATAAAGCCAGCTCCTTTTTCAGATTCTTAGTGTCTGTTAGAGGCTAAGCTCAACTATCTGCTGTTCCTCTAGGAAAAGAAAATGATAACAAATCTGAACTCTGGAAAATCATCCCATACCTCTTGTTCTTGTGCAGCACTCCGCTACATGACAGGCGCTGAGCTTCAAGCAGAAACCAGGCAGTGTCAGACAGCAGGAGCGGCAGAGAAAGAAAGTCCTGACTTCAGGCATCAGACACATTCTGAGTCCCAGCACTGGCAGCTTTCCATTCACCCAGCGCTAGAGTGGAGAGCAGCCGATCTGCCCTGGGAGATAATCTCAGCAGCACATCTGGTCTTAGCTCTGCAACTCGGCATTAATTATGACTTGTGCAGAAAGCATTTGAAATATCCAATGAGATGCAGAGCTCCTCAGCTCCCTCTGCATTGGGAAGGAGAGAGGAGAAAGACAGGCAGGTATGGTCTTGCCCACCCTCGAAGCTGCCGCCAATGTAAACAGCAGCTAAGTATGGGTCACAAGTTCTAACACAGGCATCCCCCATCGGCTCTGTAATATATTCATGCTCTAATTGCTTGTCAGATCTATTCTAGATAGCTGGAAAAGCTGAGCAACTGTTGCTGTCTGCATGCCACACTGGATCCCTTTCCGATACAGGCAATGTTAGTTGTGCTGCAGGCAACTGGGTGCCCTGGTCTAGCCTCTGATCTGCTTGCAAAGCAGCAGAAGAAGAAACCTTGTTTTACAGGGGAGCATCCCCCCACTTGAGCCTCATCATGCTCTGAGAGTGTCTCCACAGCTTTAGGACATGTTGGAAAGTTTTACACAGCTTAGGAAAAGCTATAGCCTTTGACCTGTGCAGCTTTCTTGTGTTTTAGCCCTTTACAGAGAAGTTGCCTGACAATTAATAGCTCAGCTGAATAACTGGTAGAGGGAGAAACTACAGGCTCCTTGCATGTGAACCAATCTCCAAGACTTACTTACAGGAAAACATTCACCTTCTTGGCTCCTGCTCTCAGGGTAAGAAGCCTGTAGTTAAGAAAAATGCTTATCACACAATGCCCCCCTGCAGTTAGAGAGGGCAGTCCTACATCCCATTTACAAAATGCATTGAAATGACTGCAGACCTGCAGCTGTCACCACCCAAAACCTTTACACCAAGCCTCTGGGGAATTTTATCAAGATTCGCCAACTTCATCTCCCTCTCCCTCTGCAGGAAAAAGAGAAAGAGTTATCCCTGTCTGCAGCTGCTTGTCTGCTTCTGTTATTATAAGAGAAGGTTTTAAAGCGGGGCCTATAAGAAAGGTGGGGACAGACTTTTTAGCAGAGCCTGTTGCAACAGGACAAGGGGTAATGGTTTTAAAGTAAAAGAGGGTAGATTTAGACCAGATATAAGGAAGAATTTTTTTATAAGGGGGGTAAAACACTGACACAGGTGGCCCAGAGAGGTGATAGAAGCTCTGTCCCTGGAAACATTCAAAGTCAGGTTGGACAGGGCTCTGAGCAACATGATCTGGTTAAAGATGTCCCTGCTCACTGCAGTGGGGTTAGACTAGGTGACCTTTAAAGGTCACTTCCAAGCCAAACCATTCTGCTTGTATGATATGTCTGTGGTCACTGTATAGATCACACTCATCTGAAATTAGTGGCCCACCACTTTCTTAGCTACATTGCAGCTCAGTTTGAACCCATGTCAAAGAAGGTACTGACCCAGTAGTCAAGCTCTGAGATTCCAGTGACAGTGTTGTCGCACAACTCAGGAAACTTGAGATCAAATGCTCACATTCTCCACATTCTCTGCTTTGATCAGAAGTTGCTGAAGAAATTACTGTCTCTCACTACAGGTGAATACAGTATCAGGATCAAAAGCTCGAATGGCAAGGTACTTCTTAGGTATTCAAAGTTTACCTTGAGCAGCAAGGTACTGTACAACTAGACACCAGAAGCCCAGACAATACACTAGACAGTATTTAAAACCCAGTAAGGAATATTTGGAAAGTGATAGGGATCCTTGAACAAAAGGTACAAATGAGATCATGGGTATTCTTCACCCTTTTTAATATCCTCTTCCCTTGTGGTGAGCACAGTAGGCTAGGGAGAGCCTGCCCACAGTGCTAACTGGTGAGCAGGACCAATCGTCTTCAGAATGGCTGAGACATCATCAGGATCTTTGGCACTATGACCTGGAACAATGCCTCAAAATGTGTCATGTCTGCTAATATCATTATGGAGCCTGGGACTCAATGTTTGGGACGGGAGCCCAGGAGATTGCAAACGCAGACTTTTATTCTTCCATTCACTTCTCCATTTCTGTTTTCCATTGCTCAAAACACAAGAACAAGGAGGCATTCATGAAACAGAAAGTCATGTTGTTTAAAATGGATATTGTTATATCCAAAGTATAATTAACCTGTGAAATTCACAGCCTCTCTGTGGGCAAGGACACAGTATGATAAGACTTCAGCATAGCTTATAATACTGGTAGTTGTTCAAGAGATGACAAAGACAATATCAACTCTTCTCCAAAGAAAGAGCAAACACAGCTCTCTGATGAGAGAAAAAAGCAGAAGGAGCACATACTTGCTCACACGAGTATTACAACTACAACATAAACCAGCAGCCGCTTCAGTGTTGTTCCATGCACATGGCAATTCTGCAGCTATAGGTGTCCTGTGAGAAGGATGCAACGTTCTGCTGCATATCTACACACTCCACAGTTATCGCTTAACTCCTTATATGGAACAATTCTCAATCCCTTTCCAATCACTGTGTTAAAAGTAGTGTCTTAGACCACAGAATATGATGAGAATGGAATAAAAAAATCACTACATAAATATATATTGTTTCTCTTCTGTGTTTTGAACTTCCAGGTCACACTTGGATCCTGTTTTCTCCATTAACTACTTTTCTCAACAATTAAATCCAAGATTCATGTAATTACTGGATTGCAGGGGCTGTAGACTCCAGAAGTATACTTGATACTGCAGGAACAGCAATAAAATCCAGAGAGCTGGCCACATTGCATATAAACTACCATCAAAAATTTCACCTGGAGATCTCCCCATACACATGTGCCAACAAGTGAAGGGGTAATGGAGACTGAAGTCCCTTTATCCCCATTGGTGTGAATTTGTTTAGCTGTACAGAAGTTTACCACTGGGTGGCTCTTATTCTTCCTAAAGAAGAACTTAGGTTTCTAAAACTGTTCAGCAAGTAAATCTCAAGTGAACTTGCTGCTGGGGAGCTAGAGGCATTTTCTTTCCTGGTGTCATTGTATGGAGAGAGTCCTAGCAATGCTTTCATGAACTAGCATCACCACAGTTATTCTGCTGCAGGTACCAGAACAGGGAGAAAGCATCCCACCTGTACATGTCACTACAAGCCTTGCGTCTGGCTGGGAAGTTCACTACAGCTCACAGAACCTCTGAAAATCCAGGCATGTCTCAGGCTTGGCATCTACTCAGGTCAAATTCAGTCTTGAATTTGGTTGCAACAGACAGGAATGGTGAACCCACATGAACTCAGAAAATATCCTTCCTCATCTCTGATAGTGAGCAAACTTGTTGGCTTGCACATCTCGAGCAAGTGCCCACAGGGTATGGGTATTTTTAGACACTAGCTTACACAGAGTATTAGCTAATATACAGGTAGACTCAAGCAGACCTGTCTGAGGGAGCTCAGATCTAGGAAATTGCTTCATCCGTACAGAAAGGGCCCAATATCAAATTTAGAATCAGAGCTGAAGTTCCCTAATTTTTAAGTAAATTGAGCCTTGTACAGGCTGATTTATTACACTCAGGCAAGCATGCACACTTGAACATCTCCTTGTATCTGTTGAAAGCTGGTGGTGAAATGGCTACAGGTGATCTGTCACAGGGCTGAACCCATCAGAAAATACTTCAAGAGTACGTCCCCTGTACAGAAAGTTTCCCTTCCAGTTTTCTCCTTCTCCAAAGACTTTGGACAGATCTTCCTATGAACAAAATGATGTTTCCATTCCCCTGCTCTGGGCTGGGGTCTTAACCATTACTTGTAAAATGAAATCTGAGATTAAACAGGCTTCTGCTTACTGACTGATAAATTAACTCATCCTGGATTAAAAGGTTAACAAATAGTTGTGTTCATCCTATTACAGTAGATGCTGCCTAACCTCTCTGAGGTGTTCTTCCATCTCTCTAAAATATGTCAGGAAAGTAACTGACTGAGCAGCACTGTAAATTACCCTGCAATGGACTCTGACCAGTTTATGCTCTAAATTGAGATTCTAATTGCTTGTTCACAGAGAAAAGATGATAAACAGACCTAAACATCACTTAACCACAGTATTTTGAATCCATAGCCAAACCCTTATGTTTATTGGTCTATTTCTCTCTAAACAAAGACAAGAAGCACTGAGAGTACAAAACATCAAGAGCAACAAAAAATGCCTTTTAGCAAGAAGTGATCTGGACAAACGCGCCCTGGAAAACAGCTTTCTCCCCACAACATAAGGACATCTTTTACAGAACGTTTCTTTTAATGACTCTTGCACAAGCCTTTCTACATAGAATAGATAGCTTCCACAGGGCCTGAATGAAGCTATGTCTGTGGAAAGCATCTGATCATCTCTTTCAACTGTGCTACATGTTGATGCCCCCACTGCACAGAAAAGTTTTACAAAAATTCTGGGTGCTAGTATGTATAAAATAGTTATGACATAGTGTAATTTTTGCCACCAGGATGAGAATTTCAGCTGTGGGTTCAAATGCAAGGATCACAGAGTCTGAAACCTGTTGCTGATCCTTGTCTTTAGTACAGAATGAAATAAGCCATCTGGATTTCTGGCCATCCTGGACCATGGCAGGGCCTGTGGTCTAGATTCACAATCAAAATGTAGAAGACCAGACTGCTTTATTCATTCAGAGAACTGAACAAGCTTATGTCCTCAAGCTTTCCCATATCCAAAGCCTGAGAGGCTGATAACCTAAGCACAAGTCACCGAGAAGCAGTCAGGATCAACACTGAACACATAGGTGCTTATCCAAATCAAACTTTACCATAAATCATCAGTCAATCTTCAACCTACAAATGTAAAACTCACTACCAAATAAAGTTTCACTTTGTTGCTTCCTCAAACTCAATGAAAGATGAAAATTCTGTTAGCTAATTCCCACACATTTACTTTTATCCTCTGCTATCCAACTAATATCCTCAGTCAAAATAAAACCTAACTTATACCTTCAACACTCAAGTGTAAGGTCATGGTCTAGGTTCTAGAAACAGCTGAAGCTGGCTGGCTCTGCCTGGGAGGGGATAGCATTTAACTTCGGTTTGTAAAAGGGATGAAACATTTCAGTACATCTGCTGGCCTTTCAGGAACATTCCTAGAAGAGGTCAAGGGTTGAATATTCCCTTCCCTGACCTGCAACTCAGAAAGCAAGAAGGGGAAATTGCAGGGCTGATTACATGATGATAAAGGACAAGAAAAAAAGAAGCAGCTGTAGAAGGTAGAAGGGTAACCTTTAGAAAGGAAATAGGAAAAGAGAGACAGGGTGAATTATTTTGTTCTCAGCTCCTAAATGGTTAAAATTGCAACAGGCAAGAAGCAGGCTACCATTCCCCTTCAGTAATCACCTATCCTTGTAACATTCATCAAAGAAATAATATAGAGAAATTAAAATACTTGCCTGCAAGCTGAGAAACACCACAGGAACATATTTGTCCCATTAATCATATGCTGCCAGGAGGTACAGTAAGAACTATCTGTGTTTTAAGGACTGTCAGCCTTCACACATCAAGCGTGGATTTAATTATTACAGGAATGATCCCTCTGAGAAACAGCCAGTGTAGGAGGTGGTATCAGTCAGACTACCTGCTAGAGGCAGTAGCCACCAACAATATGACAAATGCACAGCCACTGTCATCTCTCCATATGGTACTTACTAACTGAGGAGGAAACAACCTGTCATTGAAGAAAATACAAGTCCCACCATATATTACATAAAGCTGGATTGCTCTTAGCAATACAAGGTATATGAAGCTATTGACTCCATCCAGAACTTTTTCTTTGATAGCCCAAGTAGATCTAGCTTCCATGAACACATCTAATTCTATTTTGGATTCATTTATTATTTTTGTTTCCACATCTTGTGGCAATGAGTGTCATAATTTAACACTGCAGTGCGTGAAACAATATTTTCTTCTTGGTTCAAATCTCATGACTGTTCATTGTTCTAATTCTCCTTACATTTATAATTTTATTCATCAGACCTTCCTGCAATCTTCTCTCTTCCAAGATAATTTTCAAAGTGGCTTGGTGGTTTTTTTGTGTGTGTGTGTGTTTTTTTGGTTTTTTTTTTGTGTGTGTTTTTTGTTTGTTTTGCCTTTGTTTATTTGTTTGGGTTTTTATGGTTTGTTTGTTTGTTTTTCTGGATACATGGCATTGCAGTGCAGAACTCATGCTTCTGCCTGGAGCTTTTGAAACCAACAGGGAGAACTTGCCCTTCTGAGAAGCCCTGACACAGTAGTCTGAGAATACCCATTTCTGCTGTGCTGGATCAGTGTACTGCATGGTCTCCTTTCAGAGCCCAGATAAGCTTGGGCACTGGTACCAAATGTCAGCTGTTATCTGTCAGCTTTAAAGCGAAACATACACAGGGAGTCAACTAAAGAAACTAAAGAGACATGAAAGTTATGAATTTTATATGGAAGTGGAGCAGTCATCTGACTTCTAAAGCTAGGATCTTCAAAAGTCAGTAAGGAACATCTTTTGCCCTTGACTCAAAGCTTTAGTTCTGCTTTGAGTCTTATACCCTCTCATCAAGTATTTATACACACTGATAAGATCCACTCTGAACATTCTCTTCTCCAGGCTAAACAATTCCAGCCTTCTCAGCTTCTCTTAGTATTTCACTTGCCACAATCCTTCAGTCAGCTTAGTGGCCTTCCACTGGACTCACTTCAGTAAGCTCTTTTTGCCCTGGAGAACACAGAACTGGACAAAGCACTCCAAATATGGTCTTACTAGTGCTGAGGAGAAGGCTCATCTCCCTCAGCCTGCTGACAATGCTCTTCCTAATGCAGCCCAGGAATCTGCTGGCGTTGTTTACCACAAGTGTGCATCACTGGCTCATATTCAACTTCTTGTCCTACAGCATCTCAGGTGCTTCTTTACAAAGCTGTTTTCCAGTTGGTCAGCTCCCTGTGTACTGTTGCCTAGGTTTATGTACTCACTGGTGCAGAGCTTTGCATTACTCTCTGTTGAACTTCATGGGTTCCTGTCCACCCATTTCTCCAGCCTGTTGAGGCCCCTCTAAATGACAGCACAACCCTTCCTCCCCATATCATCTACAAGTTTGACAAGGATGTACTCTGTCCCATTAACCAGGTCATTAACAAAGCTGTTAAACAGTACTGGCCCCAGTATCTGCCCCTGGGGTGTACCACTAATGACTGGCCTTCAGAAAGACTTTGGGCTATTGATTACAATCCTTAGAGTACAGCAGTTCAGCCAGTTTTCAATACAATTCACTGTCTATTTATCTAGTGTGTACTTTATGAATTTGTAAATGAGAGTATTACAGGAGACAGTGCTGAAAGCCTTGATAAGGTCAAGACAAAAAATAACCTGCTGTTCCCTCATCCACTATTTCATCATAGAAGGCTATCAGGTTGGTCAAGCACGATATCCCCTTCGTAGATCCAAGTTAACTACTCCCAGTTGGCTTTTTGACCTTCATATATTTGGAAATTATTTCTTGGTTTGTTTGCTCCATCACCTTCCTAGCAACAGAGGCAAGGCTGACCAGCTTGTAGTTCCCTACATCCTCCTTCTTGCCCTTCTTGAAGATAGGGTCCCTTCAGGGACCTCCCCCAATCACCATGTCTTTTCAAAGAGTGGTATTACACATTGGCCAGTCCCCTCAGCACTTGTGGAAGCATCCTATGAAGTCCCACAGACTTGGCTGTATCAATCTTTAAAAGTTCTCTAACCTGATCATCCTCTACTGAGGAGATGCATTCCTTGCCCCAGGCTTTCCCACTGGCTTCCAGGGGCTAGGGAACAATGAAGACAAATCTTGCCAGTAAAGTCTGAAGTGAAGAAGACATTGATTACCTTGTCCTTTTTTATGACCTTTGTTGCCAGGTCTCCTGCCTCTTTCAGTAACATGCCAGTAGTTTTCCCCGGTCTTCACATTGTTGCTGATATGCCTCAAGAAGACTTTGTTGTTGCCCTTTATACCAGATTCTATTCCAGGTGGGCTTTAGCTTTCTTAAGTCCACTCCTACATGTTCAGACACTTTCTCTGTATTCCTTTCAGGTCACCTATCCCTGCTTCCACTTGTCCTATACTTCCTTTTTATATGTGAGCTTTCTCAGGAGTCCCTTGTTCACCCATGCTGACTTCTGCCACCTTTGCTTAGTTTCCTGCATATGAGGGAGTATTTTTCTTGAGCTTGGAGGAAGTAATCCTTGAAAATCAGAGATATCCTGGACCACTCTTCTTTCCAGGACCATATCCCATGGGATTCTTCCAAGCATATCTCTGAGAAGGTCGAAAGCTGCTCTCCTGAAGTCCAGGGTTGTGATGCTTCTATTTGCCTTGCTGAATGATGCGTTCAGTATGTCTCTTTTATAGATAGTCATTGTGACCTCAGGCAAGTTACCTGATTGTTCAATCTCAGATTCCTCCTTCATAAAAAATGAGGGCAATAGCCTTTCCTCACCTCAAGGCTGCATCATGATGGTAAAATATGTTGGTCATAAGGAAGTAATAGAAGCCCCAGATATATCTGACAGATAAGTTAGAAAAAACCCCGAACTTAATCAGATGTCAGAAACAGAACTTAAAACTTTCTCTGTTGCAAGCAGTTTTGTCATCAGGGTCCACTCCCAACTTTATTTAGTTCTACTCTATGTCTGAGTTTCTATATCCACAAGGGTAGTCTCTGCTTGTGATACCTTTGCTGGGGATAAGGCTAACCAACACCTCCTTGCAGCTGATTCATGTGTCCCCTAGTCCTGAGCAGGTATCTGAACTAATAACCCCCATTATCTTTCTCTTCCTCTTCCCTTGGTTGCATACATCTCTCAGCATGAGACAGCACTGAAGAGCAAACACTGATAAACTGCATCAGGCGCCAGGTGTCTGCAGAGATAATGGCACATATCAGGCACAACAAACACCCAGCATGATTCCCCGCACACCTGTAGGAGCCTGCACAAGGGAAGGCCACTCTGCCACCTAGTGAAGGGACTTCTCTTGGCCCAGCCAGGAATCCTACTTGAGACTGTCACTCTGGAGAAGCTCTCTAACAAGTCAGAGAGCAGAAACGTCCTCTGTCTTCACAGTGGGCAGATAACAGTAGCCACCTCCTTCTTCTTCATTAATGTGGCATCTTAGCATCTCAAATTCACTGATACGATTCTATGCTCATGATACTCTTTCTGGAAAATCCTCGCTTTCCAGGTGAAGAAATTAAACCTGAGACTCCCAAGACTTAACATCATATCCTAGCTCCTAAACAGTCTGTCATCCTGGTGGACATGAATCTAATACCAATATGTGTCCCTTCAAAACCAGCCAAGTTTTGCTCTCATGCAGATGTTATATGAAAGATGTTTACTTATCTAAAACAGGATCCCTAATTAGGTCTATGTAGGGCTATTCTTCCATTACTCATAATGACATTGAGCCAGATATTAGATTACACCTCAGAGACTTGTCCCCTGCTTTGCAGCACTCCCCTAATACAAGACATGGCCTGCTCGGAGCCCTGGTTGCCAGAATAACATTCTCTGCACTGTTTTGCTGGCAGAATAACAAAGAATCTACACATCACAGTTTATCTATAGGGAGAAGAGCACTGGAATTGGTAGCAGAGAGACTTCCTCAGTGGACACTTCTTCAGAGCCCACCAGTTTAAAAGTGACTGTTGCTCCTGGATGATGAAATGACATGTGGAGCACTCCTGCAGCACAATTACTTTGTCACAGGGTAATGCTCTCCATGTTTGCCTAAGGGAAACACAGTCCTTCCAACTGCTTCACCTCCCCCTATCACAAGGAACTGATGAAAGCTTGGGATGAGAAGGAGGAGGAAAAATTAGGATAAAGTAATGGAGAAAGAAAGAGGCTGTGACATGCATTTCTGGCAGAAGAGCAAGGAACTGCTCATGGCCAAAAAAAAAGATACGTAAACAGAAGAAAACAAACACAAACATAACACAAGATTAACACTGAATGATTCTGTCCCCATGCAATGCCGGTCATGTGCTGAGCTATGAGAGAGAGTCATGCTACTTGGCTTTCAACTTAGGCACCAAAATACTCAGCTTTTGTACCTTGTGGACCAAAATTCAGTCCTAGACACATTATGTTTGACATCTGATGAAAAACAAAAAATGAGGAAGGCATGCCAACTTAGAGGTGAGCAGAGGGAAGGGGATTTCCTTAAAGTAGCTTTATTTCTTCTGACTAGAAGTACAGCCCCACTGTGCATGTACAGAGTGAGGAATGACCTCCTCTTTCTGCAACTACATCAAACATTCCCAATGCATCCACCTTTGGAGGACACTGGGAGACTTACTGTCACAAAAGCCTATGGCCCCAAACCCTTTGCATTTAGTACTATGGCACTGCTACAAGCGCTCCATGTGAAAGTGCAGCTGGAGAACAGTATGGCTGTAGGGCACAGAGGGACACTCCAGATAAACTTCTAGCGGTGTAAACTAAGAGTGAAATTTGTTCATCACAGAAGTAGGAAGGATCATGGGGAACAATCTTAATCACTCTTTATCAGAATGTGCTCCAAACCTCACTTTTATCAAGCCACAGTGACAAACTCCATTCTTTAAGACATAATCAAAACATACAGAGTACTCGCAGTTTATGAAATCTTCTGCTCTGAATGAGATGGACTAAACTCAAGAATTTGGGAGTCTGAAAGTCAGAGAAACTTTTTAGAAATTATTTTCCACATAAACAATAAAGTTCTTCTTCAAAAGACTTGGGAACTCTAGGATTTTATTTTAAGGCCACATTTGAAGTGTATTTCAAAGCGCACATTCCATATAGCTTTTAAGCCTGAATGTGTCTCCTATTAATAATTCGGGATCCTCAGTAGCTTTGGGGAGTTCTCTGTTTTATTTTAAGAAGCCTTTGCTGTTCACCTTTAAACACAGTTCATGTGCCCACATCAACACGTAAGACGATACCCTCAACCTTTTATTTATGTTTCCTTCAATACATCAGCAAAGATTAAAGTGTGGCTAAGCCTCTCCTTTTATCTTGGCACAATTCCTTTTCACACTATATCAACCTTCTCCAGGGCTAGATATTTACATATTAATAATGAAGTCTGCTTTTTAATTCCTCCTCCCATCCCTTTAGCTTCATATATTAAAAAGTGTCGATAGATAAGACTTAGCTCTCAAATTAGTGGTGGTAGCAAAGCAGTGTTCAAATTATTCAAATAAAACACAGAGAAAGCTTGTTTACTGTCCTCCCACATTTGAGCTAAGCTGGGATTTCACTCAGAGAAATTGCCCTGCTCTGATTCCGATGGAGGAGGAGTAGGCTTGAGCCTTTCTCCAAACTGGCTAAAATCATTTGGAAACAATGGTTTGAAAATTTTAACCATTTCCTGGTTACTGACATTCCTATAAATACTTTGTGAAAGACAAAGATTGAGAATGCAGTTCCATGGCTTCCTTAAGCCAATTTATGTGTGGGCTGCAGTCATAATGAACAAGCATGCTCTCTTCCACCTCATCATCTCTCCTTCACTCCGTCATCTCTCCCCAGTGTCCTCATTGTGTTGGAACTACTAGTCCTGCAGCTGCATGGTTATCAGGGCCAGAGAGCCAATCCACCTACAAACTAATCCTACACCCTTATTTTTTCTGCCAGGTCATTTCCTACTGCACAACTGCATAACTACTAGTATCAGCAGAATGAAATGTGGTGGGAACACATGGCTGCAAGGTGGGAAAAGATCCCTCCTGACAGCAGCTAGCATTTCAGTCTGCTCAGAGAAGCAATGAAACCATAGCATAAGAAACTGTTCATGCAGTTTGGACTACAAAGCAAATATAGCCATACTAGATTTGGACTGATATATTTGAGTATTAAAGCAGGGAGCTCAGGGCAGGCTGTGCCCACATTCTCGGGTAGTTTTTATTCACAGATTGAGAAAATAACGTCATTGTAACTCTTTCCAACTCTGCAAATGGCAGTGCTTCTCTTCTACAGGTCTTAAGTCAACTCTCACCGACAGCCAAAACAGCCTTTATACTGACATTGATGGAACTAGATCAGATCTGCAGTATATGAAAATAGCAACAAACAGCAGCTGCTGTATTTCTCCCCCTCCACTGCCCAGCTCCCACATTCTCATTATTTCATTCTATGCTTTTTGATACCTCATAAAGTCCCAGTTTCTGGTATCAAATGTAAGAGTATCTGCCTCATTTAAAGAAATAACAAAATGTTGTCCAATAGCTTTGCAGAGAAGTGTAGAAGTACAGAAAAAGGGAAGATTAATATTGCTGCCATAAAGAGACAAACAAAAGAAGTGTATCCCTTCCTTTATGCTATCCTCCTATCTTTGTTTTTAAAATCTTATGATTTTTAATAATATTTTAATACTTAAAAAAAGCCATTTATTCTGGAACTATTCCAAGAGACTTACAAAACACGAATACTAGCAAAAAAGAAGCCAAATTTGCACTGATACCAGCAGTGCTGACAAGATCATGCTATAAAGATGGAGGCTGTTTCTGGAATGTGCACCTTTGTAATGACTGAATGTCTACTTTTTCCTCACAGTATTTATTCGATGCACATAGCAAAGCTGTAAAATGCACACTATAAGGTCCGTTACAAATGGCCACAGAAATACCATCACTGAGATTCTGAGACTTCTCATGGAGGAACTGCAGAGACCTGCACTGAGCTCACAGTCTAAAAGATCCTTTGCTGTAGACTGGACTTCAGAAGGAAAGCAAAACAAGCACATCCTCATGTTTGAGAAGAAATCATGGTAGATCAGTTTCTACTAGAGAAAAGGGCTTGTCCAACCCACAGCATAACAGCATCTCATTCAGCCTTTCATACATACACCCTTTCTGCTATGTGAAAAAAGGACCTCAGAAAAAATTATCAGTAGAGATTGTATGTCCTCCAAATACCACACAGAGCATGTGCTACACAGAGACTCAAAATTGTGAGTCACTTAAAAGAAAAAAAAACAAAACCCAATATAAAACTAACACAGGGTCTTCACAGTGAACTTGTGGTATTTGAGCTTCTGTCAGTTGCATCAAGGTCACTTTCTTTTTCCTCTAGATATAGGAAACCTAGTAATTTCAACAAAAGTATTTTTATTACCTAATCCTTATCTGGCACTTTTTTATCTGTATCTCTCAGAAGAGGTCAATATCACTATCTCGTATATGATACCATTATTTGCATGAACTCCATCAGTAGCACACAAGTTACTTCAAAGCACAGAGTGTCCAGTACCAAACCGGTAGCTACTGTCACCAACAGCGAACCCAGAAGAAAACACCCGTGAAACCTTTTTCTATGCTAAACCACAAAAATACATCCTATCTAACATCCTGGCTTGAGAATTTGAAGTCTGTGATATAGTATCAACACTGAGAGTCTGGATTTTTTGTTCATTTTAACCACAGATATTGTCAACAGTTCTATTATCTTACAGGTGTTCACTTAGCCTGACCCTGTTGTTCTTACTCAGGCTACCTCCTACTGAAGCCATTGGAAGCTTTGTCTTCTCAACTGGGCCCTACATTAGCTAGATGAAATGTTTTGCTGGCTCTGGTTGTACAGAAGTTAAAGATGGGCATCTGCCCTTGTAGTAGAAAAGAGATATCTGGACACACACCTTTATGTCCATAAGGATAAGAAAGGTCCACAGAATAACTCATAATTAGCTGTAAAAAAAAAAAAAAAAAAAAGCATATTGACAGTAGTGGTATGTTTATTACTACTACCCATTTCTGGCTGAGAGTCAGTTTTACAGTCTGGATATGCCCTCTCCTTCTATTCCCTTCCATCTCCTGGCAAAATAATTGACTCAATCTCCTTGCTGCAAAACACTTCAGACAATCAAGAGCTTATCTAGGCATCTCAGTGATTTTACAGTGTTACACATACCCTAGTATCACAAGAATATGTTTTACCTTGAGGCAAATGTTTTAATTTATGTGCATGTGAGCTATTTGCAATACCTCCACCAAATGGAGCCCATATAACCCGTCGGATGGCTTTCACCCAATCTTCCATTTCATTCTGGGAATTAGCCATGAGCAGGAAAGCCTCATGATTGACGGGCATCTTTTCCCGGTCCCCCGCACCACCTGAAAGACAGAATACAAATCTCTTTCAGCATCTAGTTCAGAAGAGAGCAACCAATGTTTAAACCCACCAAAAATCTGGGTCAAAAATGATCAAATGATTATTTAAATTGAGCAGTTTAACACACTATTCCTAGTCATGTGCGACCACACCCACAAAGCACAGGTTGGTAGAAGATGAAAGAAGAAGCCTAAACTGTGCATTTCCAGTATGTGAACTTGAAGATGTTGTACCTGCTATCTCAGTGATAAGCAAAATGAAAGCACAGAGTGTAAGACCCTACAGGAAGCGTACGAGATTAATTTCACCTACCTGTGCTGAGACATGGAGAGATTCTTACACAAAAGGGGGACTAGGTGAATTGTAAGAGACTTTAGAACTTGAGATGCAGAAGCTGCAAGATCATCCATTTTTCCCCAATCCCTGAGAATACAGAAAAATAGCCCCATTCTGATTTTGGATCCAATTCATAAGGAACATTTTGAAGAGGACTTAAAACTTGTGTATATGAATATGACTCTTCTACTTGAAATAAGAACTTTAGGCGCTATTATTGTTGGCACACAGTATCTCAGGGTAGTACTGACCAGATTATAAAACGCACAGAGTATCAAATGCACTCAAACTATCATATACATCTGTCACTTGTGGATACTCCAAGACTTAAAACAATTTCACTCTTCCCATTTTTTTCCTTTTAGGTCAGCACCCACTTCAGTCTCAATTTAAATCTTTCCCTCACCCTTCATTTTATTGTTCCAGAGCTGGATACAACCTAATGAGGGCCAAATAAATACATAAAAGCTTTATTGGAGCAGCCTCTGTATAAAAACGCTACTGATTCTGTCCAACACAGCAGCTGCATCACTAGCTGCCTGGAGCTTCTCCATCACCATGGAAACTGCCTTTGGCTTTGCTACCCAGATAACATTGTAGCCATTGTGTCACTCTCATTTCCATGTTTACATGGCTTTCAGTACCTACTGGCAAGCTAAAGCTGCCAGCCTGTGCTAAGCAGCTGAGCTTGTCTGCCCATGGAATTCAGAGATAAGAGCAGGATGATGGTATGCAGTGGTTTCTGCAGAACTGATTTAGCATATGCAGAACATGCACCTCCTAAATCCTCACCAGTCTGTGGAAAGGGACAAGCTGGGAGCTGACTGCAAGCTAAGGAAGTACTTTTTCTTGTCATTGTTTCTTCGCCTAGACACACTCATGGATGATACTGTTTTGCAAAGCAAAAGGGGTAAAATGAGATGTGTTGGGAAGGATTTTGTGGCTCTCTGAGAAGCATTTCACTGAACTGGGAAACAGAGGCAGTCTTTCAGTAAGGGAGACAACGGTCACTCGGGACTAGGCATGCAGATTAAGAAACAAAAGCCATGATGCTCCCCACAAGTACCCAAATCCTGCTTCTTTCCTCATAAGATCCTCTTGGACAGTCTCCCATTTTGATTTTACTCAATGATTCATATTCCTTAATGTATAGGAAGCAGAACAGCTCTCTACCTAAAGGCTAGGATGCAGGCATCTGAACAGATCAATGCTCTATCGTGTTCCACTACAAGGACGTCCTTTGCATACAGAACCGTCAGAGAAGAAAATTACAGTCTGTGAAACTCCTGTCACAACCTAATTCTTTTACCAGCACATTCAGCCTCATGGTGAAAGAAGAGGTCACAAGGTTTAATTCTTGTACCTTACCTGGCAGACCTATTACTATGCCCTTTCACAACCAAATATGTTACAGGAGATACAACAGCAAGAAAGAAGATTTTCACAGCCATCAGCACATACCACCTCTTTGAAGGAATCAGTCTCAAACAAACAAACAAACAAACAAAGTACTATATGGGTCACACTACCAATTCAACTTAATCAAGGTAAAACACAGACCCCCTTCTTAAATTTAAAGGTACCCAGATAATAATCTTGCCCACCCAAGGCATG
This sequence comes from Ceryle rudis, assembly GCA_033439905.1. Taxonomy (NCBI): domain Eukaryota; kingdom Metazoa; phylum Chordata; class Aves; order Coraciiformes; family Cerylidae; genus Ceryle; species Ceryle rudis. The sequence goes on along the minus strand of JAAGNO010010001.1, from coordinate 72,605 downwards.
AAGGACAAGAGGAGATCGGAATCTTATCTTAGAATTAATTACAGACCACAAATTTAGTCAGAACAGCTGAACTAAACCATACAAAGATTGCCATATGAAGCATAATAAGAAGAGAAGTATGAAGATGACTGGACTTCTGCAGAACTGGTGTCTCAGCATCTTCCCACTGAATCACTGTACCACAGCGACCTGACTACAATACCCCTTCCCCTAAGATGTTACTTTGGACCAGCCACCTGCCTTCTGTTGGCCTTTTTCATGCAAACATTTAGGGGAAAAAGCATTTATACTTCTATTTGAATCTGTAAAAAGTAAAAACAGGACGGGAAAAAAAGATTCCTGTACATACTAGACCTGAGACTCTGCCAAAAACTACATACAGCTCCTCCATGGTTGGCTTTCCCTACTGAAACTTTAAATAGGAGCAAGGTCATGACCCTACAAGCTGCCTGTGGGAGACTCAGTAGTGACTAGTCATGTAAGTACAAGCAAATGAAAACTACTCCACGCACAGAATTGCTTCAGAATTGCTTCTTGGAGAAAGCAGTGTATGTTATCATGACATGTATATGCAGTGACAGAGCTTGCAAAATCACCTATAAACTTTTTTTTTTTTTAATAACATTTTATTAAGGATCCTTTCTACACATGGCTGGTTCCTTTAAGTACATCCTTGAGACAAAAAGCAGAACTAGAGTTCCCTAAAGGGCAGTCTTCAGAAATGTCTCTCTAAGTTGTAATATTCAACAGGTCTCGAGTCTTAGGAGTTATAAGACTGAGAAACAGCTAAATTCAAACATTTAGATCTTCATTAAGAAAAAACCAAACAAACAAGGAAACAATGCCACATACATCTTTCTTCAGAAGTCCAGAATTCACAGATGCTTTCTTTTCTGGGCTCAGACCCAAACCAAGATCTTGTTACGGGTTTTGGATTTGCATTGGCAATGTCAAAGCTGTATCACTTCAAACACCATAGTGTTTGGGATTTGTTTTAGGAAAATAAAAATTAAATCTTCCTGCTTAGAAACACTTGGATATGGAATTTTAGTTTTGCCTCTTACACCAATACAAAGTTCTCATTCAGGTACTGCATTCAAACCTCTTCTCAGCCACTCATGGAGCTCCAGCCCTTACTACAGTTGCTGTTAGACTCTAACCCTGAAGTGCACAAATGCTCCATCTGCTGTGTGAAACAAATGGGGCTCTGTCTACTCAGCACCATGATAGGGAGGAACACTGCTAAATTTTAAATACAGACAAGAATTTTTCATTCCCTTAAACAGAACTTCTCACTTTAATTAAGCTCCCATACAAACAAGACTGGCCCTCCAAGACCAACTCTACATAACTCAGGATTGCCACAGGCAATTCCAGTGCTTCTGCTCAAAGCTATTTTCCTCTCCAGAGGAAAAATAAAACTATCTGCAAACACAAAGTGAAAGCACCTCAACAGATGTGGTAAAAGCAGGGGTCTTAACTTCAGAGATGAACAGTCCATCTGCTTCAGCATTAACCCATGACCAGGGGATCCTGCATTCAGTTGTCTGCTCTGCTACAGACCTCCAGTGCACATTGGACAAGATGCAGTGGATTCCATCCCTATTCATAAAGTAAGCTGGCAGCCCTACCTCTCTCCCTCTGAGGTGTACAGAAACTGTACAACTTCAAGACTGGGAAAAGTGACAATAATCAAACAAATATATACAGGGAACATAACAACCCAGAAAGATTAAGGGACTTCTTTTATTACTGCTCACCATCAGAAGAGCTGCAGGTTCCAGTTGACTTCAATGCTTTGCCATCCCCATCCCAAGGTACCTTTGTCAAGTTGCTTTACATACACTGGTAGGTACCTTTGCCCTGAGGGAAGAGCTTAGCTCCAGGCCCCTAGCTGCATTGGATGAATGCTCTATCCTTCAGGCCCAGACTAGTTAAAGCTGGCAGAATTGCTCTTGTATGCTGTCTGCCCATGTGGTTTGTGCAACTGCACTTCATATGGCCTTGGAGCCATCTGCTGCTGTCAGCTGTATAACATTCATCCCAGAGTAATGTGCCACCTCCTAATCCTTAATAACAGTCCTCCTTTCAGCCCTCCCCCCATGACCCACAACAGGGAAGATTAAATTCTGAAAGACTGGGGCTGAGTGACTTGCTGAAGGTTGGAGGGAGTGCTGCAACAGCAGCAGGAATCACAGTCCACACTTCAAAGCCCTTTTTACTGAAAATTCTTCCTTGTTTTCGAACATCCTTAGTCTGGTATGCATTCATTGGAAAGTGCCAAGCATAACGATGATTTTACACGGTATTTATCTGTCCTGCATTCCTGTTCAAAGAACCTGTATCAGGCATTCAATTGCATCTCTCAGGCATTCAGTTGCACCTCTCTTTTTATACAGCTGTTTCCAACAAGGAATATTGGAAATTTTTATTTGCCTTGAACTTCATTCATGCAAACTTAACCTTCTTAAGATCAACATTTGTGAAGCCAAGACTTAGATTCCCTTTGTCTTTATGGAAACAGAAGTTCAGGGGGAACAGGACTGGACTTCCTAATAGAAGATGTTCCTGCCTCATTGCATGTAAAAAGAGGAATATTTCTATTCTCAAATAAAACTGCTGTCAGGTTCTGCTGAAGCTGGCAGCTTCTTTTTTTTTTGTTCAGACCACTTCCCTTTCTTCCACCCCCCCGCCTCTGGTTTGCCTTCCACCCATTTCTTACATCATTCTGCTGACTGAAGTGCTTGTATATTGTCATTATATCAACTCTACTGAAAATATACACAACTACAAACGTTTGTGTGTGTATATTTACATGCTTGTATTGCTTTGTTGTGGATAGTAAGAGTGGTATTTTCACTAATAGTGAAATTCAGTTGGCCATGTGCGTGCTACTGCAGCACATGGTGAGGCAACTGCAGTTCAAGGCTGAATTATGAAAGGGGTGGCTGGTGGATAACACAAGGCCCAGATGACTTGTTTGCCCTCAGTACTGAAACAAGTAGTGACAGGAAGCCTTTGATTGAAGACAAGCAGCAACAAAGATCTTGATAAATGGAAAAAAAAAAAAATAGCACTCAAAGATGAAAAGAACAATTGTAATGATTCATCTTCCCTGACCTGTTCTTTATGATTGTCCTAGAGGTGAGTACCTGATTCCGGGCTCCAAGATCTCCCCAATAAAATAAGAAGGTGAAAAATGAGGTAGATTAATTTTGTCAAGATTAAGAGCATCCTTATTAGGGGGAATGTTTCTATGCATAGCAGGAAAGAATAATCCCAAAATCCCAGTCTTGATTTCTGGATTATGAAAAGAGACAAAATAGGTATTAGTGATTAAACCAAAGGTCATTAAGGGTGCTTGAAATAGTCACTTGAAACCTAATTCCATTTCTTCAATCATTACCTTTGATTCTGACTAGTGCTGAACCTCTATCATGAGCACTCTCCAACCCAGCCAAAGTGGAAGCTGAAAGAGCAAACTGATGATCATACTTTTAAGAGCTTACAAAACTAAGAGAAAATGAGGTTTGGGGATTTTGTATCATACAGGGTGCATACAAAAGAAAAGCTTTGAATCGGAATTAATTTATTGTGTCTCAGTTCCAATGGAAAACATTATGGTAATTTTTCCTAAAGAAACAAACAGTTTGGAAGAAGTTTGAGTGGATTCTAACATTCAACTTTCATTTGATTGTGTCAATGAGGAAAGTGAAATCTTAAACACCTTTTATTGTACCAAGTAAGTTCGGGTCATAAATTCACACAGTTCAGGTTTTCTTAGAGCAAGATTTACAATGATTCACTAGAAAGTCGTTGAATTTTCAGTCAAATATAAATGCCTAATTTCCTTAAACACCTTTCAATCCACCAGGTTTAATGATAGTTACAATAGAAGATGATCAAACTTTCAACTAAAAGTTCTTGCAGAGGATTTTCAGGAGTCCCTAAATGATTTTTAGATCCCAGATCTTAGACCTCATCCCAGAGAATAAAGCAAGAGCAGGCAAATACTCTAAAGCCACTGCCATCTATAAACTAATCCAAAGGCCCTGTGATCTGTTCTCCCCTCCCATGCTTTCTGTGCTTTCAGATGCCATTAAACTGCTTTAAAAAAGCACCAAAGAGATTAGACCTCAGAACTGTGGTTTCTTATGAAAAAAATTCTGACAAGATTTAACATGAACAGAGGCACTACAGTTTCTCTGTATGGTACACAGACTGTAGAAAACCCTTAAAAACCTAAGGCTAGTAGTCTATTTCAGTAGTCAGCGTTAAGTATATGGTTATTAAAACTACATGCAAGAAATTAAGATTTGGTTTATTACTTTTGGCCTTCTATACATAAAAATTGTATCACATTAGCTTAACTCTCTTGTCTGCATTTGCCTTTCTTGAGAATGTGTGACCTGCATTACTGTAGATTTATCTATTAATTAAACTGAAGACCTGGTTAATGCTACCAATCTCTTCAAATAAACCAAAACCTCGAAAATAAACAAACCCATATTCCAGGTAGGCCACATGCTGGTAAGTGATGTCACACTCCAGGAACCACAACAAACAGAAGAAAAGATGAAGATTAAGAGGAAGGGAGAGAAACAATTTCAAGTACTCTTAAAGGTGTAATTAGCATCGCACACAAACACCACCTTGGAACCCTGCTTATAAAACCTGCCTACATGTATTCAGTGTTTTGTAATGTTTGAGTCCAAAAAATAAGTGCTTTATGTTCCTTAGGCTGAACTGTGAGAAGTTTCAGTAAAAAAAAAGTTCAGTTATTTTTAAGTTACACTTCTGGCATTAAAATATATTAATAGTAAAAGTACTCCAGTGCTCTCATGCATCCTTGTTTTCAACGACTTGAAATTTTAGTAAAATAGTCAATAAAATTTTATTAAATTAGTAAAATTTAGAAATCAGTAGACAGTTGGACTTGATGATCTTGCATGCCAGTTCCAACCTTAATGATTCTATGATGCTATGACTTAGAGAGGAGACTAATATGCTGCCTGGGATGTGTTGTACACTGTGGCCATGAAGTGCAGTTTAACTTCGCTAAGATGAATTCACAACTGTGGAAAGGTCACTTCTACTGCCGCAGCCCAAAATTTAGGATTGAGATGAGCCCAGGCATAATATGCAACTGCCAAGTACATTATTTTTTTCAAGGACATGGCATGTGTCTTTTATCAACACAGCTCAGGCACCATTCCCTCCAGCTTCTGCCCACAATTACTTTGCTCTATAGAAAGAAGACATTAACAATGATCACACTGCCTCCCTAACTAGAGAGGTTTCAGGACCCTGTGAAATGTACCCCCAACTCTGTATAATATCCCAATAAGCAAGCTGCATTGTTACTGCTTTGGGTGTTGTATCAACTTCTATCAGCTAACAGCAAGAGATGAAATCTCTCCAACACGGTCACAGGTAGTTTAGGATGCCAGCAGAAATATTCCAGAGAGGAATTGATTAACAATAATTAACATGAGGAGCAACTACTACACCAGCAAGTACTAGGAGCTGCATGTCACCACTTCGCCTCTGCTGCAACTTGTGTGTTTCATCCTGAGCGTGAATTCTAGAGTACTGATATTCTAATTATGTCTAACAATGCCTCAGGGGTTAGACTGTCAAATAAATGACAGCTTGCTCAATTAAACCCTTGTGGCTCTTGGCTCAAATAATGTTTCCTGATAGGGGGTTGCTGTGGAGATTGAACTTGTTCTCTTCAAAACCTGGACCATAATAGAGATAGCAGCAGCTTCTTAGGTGGAGCTCTCAGTACGCAATGGCATGGTCACTGCCTCTTATGGCAGTATCCGCTGACAAAGCAGACAAATTTAGGATATAATGTTAGCTCTTGCTGACACTAACACTGTTTTGCCTGTCAAGCAACAGGTACCAGCCACCTTGGCACCAGCTTCTCACTAGAAAAAGAAAGTTCCTAATGGAAAAGAATCTGAAAGTGTTTGGAGCTCAGGCTTAGTTGTGGTTCAGCTTCTTCCATTTGCACAACATTGAGCTCCAGAGCTTGCAAACCTTTCTTTTCAAAATCTGTCCAATATGTCAACAGGTCTTAACAAACTGTTCATCTCATGAAGTGCCTGTTTTAGAATGACAAAAGAACAACTTCTCTCTCTCTCTATGGATGAGATGGAAGAAAAAGAGAAGTCATTTCTTGCCCTCACAAAAGATGACCCTAACCCTGCAACATAAATCAAGTCTCTGGTGGTGATGGCAAGTGGGCATGACAAGGGGGAGAAAGAAAAGGTTGCACAGCTTTTTCCCCACCAGGAAACTAACCCTTGTAGTCTTTCCTTAATATATTTCAAATCTAGAAAGTTACAATGAGCCTAGTCCTTAGTAGTGATGAAATGTGGAACTGCCTAGGTTACACAGAACTCCTGGTCCTTTCACTGTCCTCTGATTTGGATGGAAACGAAGTAAATTTTCTCAGGCCAGCAGAAGCCACGCACAGGGAGGTGATTCAGGCCAGCTTCTGGCAGAGTTGTGTGCCTGACCCTACAGGCCACATTGCAGGAGATATCTAAATTGAGGCAGCTATGATTTGAAGGGTACAAAAAAAAAGTTACAATCGCATGCATGAAAGACTCAGAAAATAGTGGCACATATATGAAAGCAGGCCACAGAGCTCCATGTGGTTCTCCAAAGCAGCAAGTGCTCAATGCTTCTGAGGAATGTACCAAATTATATATTCCAACTGTGGTTGTGTTTACACGCTATTATAAAGGAGGAAATTCCTTCCTGACCAAAGTTGATGATACTTCATGCTTTGAAATATCTGAATGAAAATGACTGGATAATTTTTATGTATTACCATGCAACCACAAGCAATTTTCTAATTCTCATAAATTTCTTCAAATCTGGAATACTGAATACAAGAGGTGAGGAAAATTTTAAATCCTGACAAGAAATTACTTACCACAGGATCAGAATGGCATTGTCTGATCTATTTGCATTCTTCTGGAACTGTTGTGCTCACAATTTCCAGGTCTGCTCGCCAATAGGAATGAGGTGGTTCTCATTCCTTCTAAGTAAGTCTCTCTACAGTTATCTTCTCCTCCTCCTTACCCCTCATAAACCTATTTTTGATTTCACCTGCACCTCATCCACTATGAAACCAAAGACATCCTCACTGTATTTTTAAAGGACTAAGTGCTACCATCTTAGCCAATGTTCTGAACTTTGAACTAAGGAGAATGGAAATGAAGCCATCAGCTGCTACTGTTTCAGCTGTACACACCAGAGCTTTTAGCTGAACCTGTAAAGACTCCAGTTCTCTGTAGACTGAACAGAGTTCTGCAGAAATTCAAGCCAACCAGTTACAAACATGATTATTTTCTTTAGTGAAGTGACCAAAACTTTACAAGCAGCGTTTTTGCAGTAGAAAATACATGGACTCTCATGAAGCACAAACAGTTGCAGACTTCATTTTTACAAAACCAAAGCTATTTATTGCATTAATGCAGAAAAGAGATTGAAATGCAAAAGAATATATACTGCAGGCTTCTAGGAAATTGTTAGCAATTTTATTTTTCTTGTTTTCCTAGATGTGCATTGTACTGTAGTCTAAGTACTCTGTCCTGGTAGTCTTCGCCCAAGAATAGTTAGCTGGCTGAAGGGAAATCCTTGCATTTGAAAACCTGGATCATCAGCCTCTTCTCCATTATGCCAGCATGCACAGGAATGTGCCCCAAGAGTCCTAAAGTCTCACAGAGGTAAATAGAGCAACCAAGAGGAGAGTGCAAGTTTCTCCTCATGTGAAAGCGTATTTGCAGGATGGATGTTCACACTGACTAGCCAAACTCTGTAACTACACTCCAGTTATCTCTAGAGCAAGAAACATTACCTTATGAAAAATGTCCACTTTCCCTAAACTTAAAATCAAGTGCCGGGTAAAGGCACAGAACAGGTTTATCACATGTGGTTTAACCACGTCAGTTTAGGACCCATATATTCTTGGGAAATCCAGACATCAACATATTTTGTGATTTTCAATATAGAAGATGAAGTCCTTATCCCAAGGAATAAAAAAAAAGCTTGTTCGATGTATGTTGCGGTGCACTACTGAAACAGAAATGACAGGGTTGCCAGATTATCTGCTTTTCCCAAAGTGACATTAGTTATATAAATTAATTCAGTTATGCATATTTAGGCCACTGAGAACTAGCAATTGAATGAGACTGGTGAAATATTATCCTCATTGCTTGAAATGCTCACTACAGGCAATGAATTTGGGTATTCTTTTGCATATAGAAGCAGGAAGCTCATTTGGACAATGTTGACATCAGTGGACCTGTTTCCTAGATACATTTAGCCCAGTTGGACCACTAAGAAAAATGAGAGCAGGAAATAGGGCATATGTATCTTCCCTATGAGCCTCCTCCCTCTCCTCAACCTGCTTCTTTCTTGAGAGCTCAGAACTCTGTGCAGCCATCACAAGCAGCATGTGTTGTAAGAACTTTTGTCTTTGCAGTCAAAGGCAGGATAGCAGCCAGAGACCAGGATCTGCTCAGCCAGTAACGTGGCATATTAAAAAGCATTCCAGCTTCTATTTAAAAAAAAAAAAAATCTTGATAAACCTGAAGTCAGCAGCTCCTGCCAGCAGCATGCTGCCTTCCTTACCTTGGGGACACCTGCTGAGCTGCTGCCTGTTTAATATTACATTAAAACAGCCACTTTCCAGATAATGAATTATTTATCTGCAGTGAAGCTGTGGTATTCAGGGAGCTGGGGAGGACAAGGTTTGGAAATGGAAGAAACATTTGGGCTAATGGTCTACAAGGCTGCGAATAAAAAAAAAAAAAGAAAAAAGAAAAAAATCACTGATGGCTCTATGATTTGTCTAAACCCCAGTCAGGTAACAGGGAACTGGGGGAGTGTGGCAAGGGCTGACTCCTCCTCCCTTCTCTCTCTCTCCTTTTTTTTTTTTTTTTTTTTTAATTGAGAGCAATCGTGAGCTTGAAAGCCCATAAAAGGGTATACAGTTCAAAAATGAGGGAAAAAAAATATCAGAGCTATAAGCTTACACGGCTTGAGGCTGCAGCCAGTTTTACTGCCCTAGCATTAAAAAAGGTAGAAAGTTACCTTCTACCATTATTTTCATTTAAACAGTCCACGGTGTGAAAGTAAGAACTTAAGACATAACAGTAAACTACTGCCTTGAAAGTCTGATCTCTGCCAGTTACCTGTCTTTAAGAGAAAGCTCAATTTATAGTCTCTGAAACAAATCTGCAAGCACTTCCCAAACAGACATAAATCCTCCAGCCTTCCAGAGAGATTTAATAATGCTCTTGCTTTGTTTAATTTAAGTTAGGTGATCTGGATACTTAGGTACAAAAGCATTAGATAAAAATGATCCTAAGGAGTGAGCATACATGCAAATGCACAAACACCTGTAAGTCTTAAATGCTCCTGTTTGCAGGTGCTCTAGTCCTGTTCATGTTAAAGTCTAAATATGAGTGAAGGTTGATTCTCAGAAGGTGGCAAGACAGTAAAAAGAGCTCTTCATACCATACATCTTATCCTAAGACACCTTATCCTAAGACCAATTTCATCCAATCCTATTCTTTTACTTCTCTGTCCAATTGAGGAATATTTATACCACAGTAATTCCAAAATAATCTTATGACAAGCATACGCAAGTGGACGTAATTTCAGTGTGTGCTTTAGCTATTAACAAATAAATAAAATGAAAAAAAAAGTTAAATTGCTGGAATATACTTGTCATATAGAACATTGGTGTTTTGGAGGGACAGGCACAGACAGGTTAAAATTACTTTCCAAAGGTATATTTTGCATTAGCGTGGGAATGCCTTCTCTGTATTTAAAAAAAAAAACAAAAACGCAGCAGCATTCAAGTTTCACGGGGAGAAATTCCTACATACCAGTGGAGAAGTGCAGTACTGAGACACTAAATGATTTCCAGTGTGATGTGGGATATTGGCTAGCAACTAGCAGAACCAGGAATGAAAAACAGAACTACCACATCCAGGCACCCTAGATTAATCAAACATTGATTTTCATAAAGCAAGGAATACTGTTTGGAAGGTCAGTCATGTGCAACTGCAAAGGCTGTGCCAGCCCTAGAAAGCAGAAAGCAAAGAATGAGAGAGAATAAGCTGAACAGCATGAAAATTGTTCTCTCAACACAGGATGGAAAGCAGGTCATTTTCTCACCAAAGCAGTGCTCTTGAAATGGGAAAGCCACATTAGAAATTAGGAGTGTATTGTGTCACAAAAAGCTGATCCTTTGCTCGGCAGCCCCAGTAGTTGCCTGGCACCTCATCTATTTGGAGAGCTTTAACTGGTGAGCTGAAGTCACCGCTCTCTCAGCAGCATACGCATGGCTCATTGAGAGGCACAGCGGTGTGTTGGCCAACTCTGCCTCTCAAGCACTATGCTTCTTGGCAATGCTGGTGCCTCTGGCTGCTGAAGTCCAGAGTCCTGTGGAGACAGTGGCCTGGATCCCACAAAAGCCTAGATACTGGTTGGATAAAGCCCCAGTTCCACTCAGATCTTAATATTGATGGGGGAGATTTACACCAGAGCCACACGGCTCTGGAAGTCATGTGCTAAACAACAGACACATCTCTGTGGTGCCCTGCCAGCTCCTTTCACATCTCCAGGCCCATGGAGTCCAGCACACTGTTTCACAAAATCACACACTGTTAGGGGTTGGAAGGTACCTCGAAAGATCCTCTAGTCCAACACCACAGCCAGATCAGGATCACCTAGATTAGGTCACACAGGAATGCATCCAGGTGGGTTTTGAATGTCTCCAGAGGAGACTCTACATCCTCCCTGGGCAGCATGTTCCAGTGCTCCATCAGCCTCACTGTGAAAAAGTTTCTCTTTATGTTTACATGGAACGCCTATGTTCCCGCTTGCACTCCTTGCCCCTTGTCCTGTCATTGGACGTCACTGAGAAGAGCCTGGCTCCATCCTTCTGACACTTGCCATTTACATCTTTATAAACATAAGGTCATCCCTCGATCTCCTCTTCTCCAAGCTAAAGAGACCCAGCTCCCTCAGCCTTTACTCATAAGGGAGATGCTCCACTCCCTTAATCATCTTTGTGGCTCTGTGCTGGACTCTTTCAAGCAGTTCCCTGTCCTTCTTGAACTGAGGGGCCCAGAACTGGACACAATATTCCAGATGCGGCCTCAAGTCTTTGACTGCTCAAAATGGCAGAGTGTGCAGCCAGGATTCAGGCTGCCTGTGGGCTCATCCTCTACCCAGATGTCTTACTTTATCCCAGATACCTCACTGCAACATGTTTACACCCTGCTGCATCCCAAACATGGAATAAATTTATTTGTAGGGCTTTTAAGACTGATTTCTAGTTGAGGAAACTGTTCTAGAAAATAACACTCTAACTGGCTCAAGAGGCAACAGTTATTCAGACCCCTTTTCTTTGAGTTTTTTTTGTTTGGTTGGTTTTTGTGTTTTTTGGTGTTTGTGTTTTTTTTTTTTTTTTGGTGTTGTTTGGTTTTTTTTGTTGTACTGAAGTATCTATCAAGTATGAGGATAAGGAGTTTAGTAAAACAACAAAGGTCAGGTCACACTGCCTGGGCTTCAGAGCGAGAAGCCACACACGACCACAGTTCCTGGGTCCGTCTAATGATGGAGCTATCCAGCTTCTCTTCCCTCCCCGCTAGCCAGAACTGGTAATATATGGTCGACCGGACAAAGTATTAACATAAGAGCAAAATCACAATGACCTCTTTTCAACAAAACTGCCATAGATGCAGAGCATCATCATCTCCAGTCCTGATCCTTATTCCCCTCAAATCACAGTATTGTATGGATTGAACGCTTTCTTTCACTGAGATATCCTCTCTCAGCTTCCCTAATGCATATAAAACCACCCATCATGCGAGCATATCAGAGGAGGAAAACAATCAGGCACAGACAGAATGGAGCAGGAGAGGCAACAGAGCTCAGGACAAAATCTTCTGCCTTTAACATGGTCAATCCTGGTGGTCCACAGAGACAGAAGCTCTGAGCATACTAAAAGCAGACACTGAATGTCTCATAGGTCAACATCACGCAAAAATGACCTAATTGGCAGCCATCAGATATCCTGAGGTTGCTGGGCGTGGGCTGCTGCTCTTAGGCAACAGCTAACAGACTCCCTCCCAGGAGTGGCAGCCACATCACTTGTCTGCTGCACTTGGCATTTTCCCCAGCAGCTCCGTTTGCTGAACACAAAGAGCAAGCCCACAACATTAAAGAACATCCCCCTCCTTTGAAGCTGAGATTGTTTGGCTTGCCTTGCTACAAACTAAAACTGTGCCTTAATCATCCAGCTTTGAAGTCCTGTAATCTACAGCTGCAGCAAAGTAAGGACCACTTGGCAATAAAATATTCTTTTTTTTTTTTTTTTTTTTAAATTGAAGAGGAAAAGACCTTACTGGAGCTGAAACTTTCTCCCGCCCCCCTATATCAAGGGCAGGTGGAAAATCAATGGTAACTTGCCAGATCAGACACAATTCTTACCATATGACCTTTTATAGCTCAATTTCGAGTAGCATTAAGTCAGTGCTTAGTGCATGACCAAAGGACAACAGAAATTTTAGTGTAGGAAGGTATATGAAAGAAAAGTGGGGTTTAACAACAGGCTGCAGAGGTTGATAGATGCTTTTTATTGTTTTGATGTCTTATTTAACATGTGAGGTGTGATGTAACTGGTAGGAATTTGATGGTGACTAAAACTGGTAATAGGAGAAATAGAGTCCTTTACTTGTATCTTTCCAGAATCTGTCACTGCTGTAGGTTTTACCAGAGGGTAGGAGTAGGCTAAGGATACATCACCAAATGAAACTTGCAGGAAATCTCCCATAGGTACAACAGTTTGAAAAACAAAGGAGGTACAGCATTGTACTTTGGCTTGTCTGTTTTGTTTCAAGGGTGTTTGGAAGCTGTCTCCCACCCCCACCCCCCACCCCCCCAAAAAAAAAAAGAAACAAATGGAGAATTAATCCAGAACATAATGTAGCCTGGCCTGGAATACTAGCGAGAGGACAAAATGCAGCATAATGAGAATAAAGCTCACTTGGAGAGAAACAGGCTTCAGCTACAACTTCCTACAAACATTGTCCAAAGAGCTAAGAGGCAAAATCCTGCACTTCCTGGGATTTCAGGCTAACAGACTTTGGAGAATCAGGTCCCAGTTCCCAGCTCTGCTGGCCTGTATTAATGCAGACAAGTTCCCCATCCCAAGGCTGAATCAAGAGTGTTTATCTGGGACTTTTCTTTCCCATGTGAACAATGTTTCTGGACATGGACTTGTTCACAGCCCAGCTCCTGTTCCTAGGTCACCTGAACCTGTGGGAAAGAGATCACACACACACCTCACTGATCTTTCTGGCTTACTCTTTCCCTGTTCAGAAGCACAGAGAATAGCAAGGACAGACCCATTGGAGTCTGTGGCCACTATAGTTTTTATGTAACTGCACTTTTGATGCTATGCCTAGGGCACAGTGTAATCATTTAATGTCTTTTAACAACCACATTTACTTACTGAGAAGGATCCTTACTCAGATCACAGTAAAAGCCTCTGCAAATGAAGTGCTTTCTGGAAGGGAGCTAGGAGGGATTGCCTCAAGTAACTGGATATAACATGGCCCAAAAACTGTCAGGAGTCCAGCCTGTTCAAAGCAAGTGAAACAGTTTATGGAGATGCCCAGCTACCTCAGCAGTCACCACTCAGACACATAGGTTCTCCCTTCATGGTTTGGCACTTCCCTTCCCAGACTGTCCTGGATGCAAGAGGATATTGGTTATCACAGAGAAGAACTAGCATCAGAAGGAAGCAGGATCCCTACCCTGCCAGCATGCCTGGACCAGGAGGTATTCTGAACAGCTAGATGGATTTCACAGTCAGACAGATTTTGTCAGAAGCAGGCTCAGAGCAGCAACACCCTCTACCCTCTTTGGCGCACCAAGGTACTTTTAGGGAAAAGCTATTTGGGATGTTCAGTTACCTGCAAATTTTCACATTGGTAGTAACTCTCTAAGAATACGACTGGTTGCTGTTGACTGAACTTCCCTCAATCATCTCTTTAAGGCTCAGATTACACCCATGCTGATTCTGGTTTAAAAATGGTCACTTCATAGACCCCTCTTGCTTGCATAGGCTGTGCAACAAGCTAATGCTCCCTGTTTCTCACTGCCTTCCTATGCATGCAAGACTTTCTTGCAAGGTTGAGCCACAGGGCTAAGCAAATCACAGCCACTGTACTGTGGCACCAATGGTAGCTCCCAACAAATGCAGCACCACCAAGTCTAGACGTACAGTGACAGTTCCTGCTGCTTCTGGAGGCTTACCCCTCTCCTGTGCCAGCACAGCATCTTCCCCCATGGATGAGAATGACAAATCACAGCAAGGATCAGCTGACTAGGTAAAGGATTGAGCGGTGAGTAGCTGCTCCCCAGCTTCAATCTGTAACCTTTAGAGGGTGACACTGACTCATGCTGGATGTCTAAAGCTGGGCTCCAAGCCTAAAGGGAAAGCTGTGCATCTAATAAATCACAGCTTCTTACCACAGAGTGGCAGGGAACATCTCACAGCAAACAGGCAGGTATTCAGCAGGATGTACACACTCTGCTCTTGTAGCAGGCGTCAGAGCCGCACAAGTTTATCTTCAGGTGCACCTGCCAGAATAGCCTTCCCTTTCCTGACTGTACCATCAGCTCTTTCCTGCAATGCCTTCTGCAGACACAGGTAAGGCAGGCATCTTTCCTCAGCATCTCCCTAGAGAGACATTCCTACTGTGGCACATACTATAGGGGAAGAAGTACTGGTCAGCTGAGTACCCCCAGCAGATGAGCAAAAAGGGGGAGCAAATATTGTCCTATGCCCTCTTGTAAAGTGTACACACATACAACACCACTCTAAAAAAGACTTGGCAAAAGCAAATGAAGAATTCAATTATAATCTTTTCTCCTTCTTTCTAATAAAAACTTTGCTGGTTTGATTCTAGCCTTAAGAATTCCTGAATGATTGTGTAAATTTGTGTACACTCACACAAATCTTGCTCAACAAAATACCAGAATTTGGTACCAGCAGCTACAGGTCAGCGTAACTCAATTCTCACATCCCAACTGCTAGTTCTTGTTGTGCAATCCCCTTTTAAAATGAGAGCCCAGTAGAAAACCCAAAGGTTGGTTAAAGAAAGCAAATTTGCATTTCTTGAAATCCTTTTCTTCAGCTTGAATCCTGTGATGAAAATCTATACAATTCCACCTTCTAGCTTTGTGTTAGAAGCAAATTATATTCAAACAAGGAATTAGGGAAATATACAATAAATAAATGCATTTATATATATATAAAAGTTTAGCAAGGTAACTAAGTCAGATTTCTCAGATCCCCTGGAATTGATACATGTCCCAGCTACAAGAAATCACTGCTGTTTGCCTTTATGCAAAACTCACATCTGGACTGCTAGCTAGAAAACAAATATCACAATAAAGAGACGTTCAATGGAAGAAGAAAAATACAAGCAATGTGTTTCTCTGTTAAAAGTTTATTACCTTGTCAATTTTTATAATGCTAGAGACAAACTGCTCTCCTGAAGAGCTTTATACCTACCTACACACAGAGCAAACACATTTCCTGGAAAAGCTCACACAGCTATTCTCAAAGTGATTCTTACAACAGCAAGCTGAAAATCCATGTGGGAATATACACTCAGGTAGACCTTCATAGGAAATATGGTAAGGGAAAATATGCTTTTCCTTCACTTGGTATGAAATTATTTCAATATTTTTTTTTGGTTCTATTTCGTGGTTTGTTTGGGTTTTTGATTTTTTTGGTTTTTTTGGGTTTTTTGGGGGGGTAGGGTTGGTTAAATGCTCCTTTTGCACAAAAGAAACAAAAATAGTAGAGCATTGATCACCTATGTACCTAAACTTATCTGAAAAAACAAACACACAAACACATTCTGTTGTTTTTTTCTCTATTAGGGATTCCATCCCTGTGCAAAACCCATGCTCCATGTTTAAAGGGTTAAACATTCTCTCAGTTGGCTTTACTGAATGTAAAATGCAAGACAATAACATACACTATCTTGAACCAAAAAAGCACACAGCATAATAAACCCCCCTGTGCTAACCTACCGGCAGTATGAATAGATCCATTCCCACTGCTTGTTAATTCAAAATAAATCCTTTACTGTGATTTAAAGCAAAACAGACAACACTAAACACACCAAAAGCATCATGACTTACCCTTTCGGAGGCACTTGCTTTTCTTAAGGTATTTGGCAGTAAAAAACGGCATGGCTGCAACACTGAGGTTTCAGCCAAAGCTGACCTTTTATTACCAAGTGCTAAGAGCAAAATGACTGCATGAAAGAGAGAAAGCAAATTATTATACCAGATCTTTAAAATGCTCAGTGATGAGCAAAGGGAATTCAGAGTGGGATAAAGTATGTCAAGTTGCACGGTGGGGATTGCAGATATCTTTCTGCTCATTAGCACTGCTGCTTGAGTTATTTAAAGTGTGCTCGGGGGAAATGAGGACAATTTCCATGACAATATGTACAGTATCATATAAGGAGGAAGCATTTTTTTTTTAGGCAGAACTTCTGAGTTACTCAGCTGCTACAGCAACCAGCAATATGTTGAGAAGGAAAGAAAAAAAATGCATCAGGTTTAGATAACAAAAAACCTGATTCTATTAACCAGTTCTTATCTAGAGTGGAATATGTATCACTATAAACTTTCTGTCATGTCACTGGGCTGACCCCCATTTTCTTCTTAGGCACTTCAGGTAAAAAAAAGGAAACTTTGCTAAACAGTTAAAGAAATCATCAGGAGATTTTGATTCCAGATGGCCACTTCACTACCCTATGCCTCAATTTCCCTATCTTTCACATGGGGTGACAATATAACCATGCTTGTATTTGTAAAAATCTTAAAGGCTCTTGGGCAGTAGGTACTAAAAGAACAAGTGCTTAACCCCATTCCTTTGCTCTTCATGATTATGGCTATTTATTTTCTCTCCCTTTGCCATGCTGCTTTTAGGACCAAAGGCTGCTTAAAAATCTCATACTTTAATATAGTCAGGATCATCTGATCTGGAAATTCAGTCTTATTCTTCTTGCTTCTGCTGCCTCTCTGGAGAACTTAAGGCAGTTTGGTACTGACTTCATATGCTTTCTAATTCCATAAAGCTGGGACAGTGCACCTACTGGCAATAACACTTATCCATGTCTGCCTCCTAATCATCTACCTCTAGTTCACTCAACTGCAACATATTGCTCGGGCAGGTGACACCTCTACCCTCACTCCTTGGAATATAAAGGACAAGGCCAGATATTTGACCATGCAGTCTTGGGCACATCAGTTCCTCTATGCCTCAAATCTTCCTATGTGTAATGACTAGAAGATGGGACTTGCTTTTTTAAAAGCTCATGGACTTTTCAAGGAAAATGTGTGAAAGCAAAAGATCTATACTTCTATGGGTGCTTTGGCTCCTGGCATTTACTGCTTCCAGTCTTTGGGATACTACCAAGTCAGCAGTGCAACTGAGATAAAAGCAAGCAGTTTCCTGAAAGGAAGAATATTTGTAATCTATAACCAATAACTTTTTGACTGGCTGGATTTGAAATCAGCTTTCTAGACTAGCAAAGTAAGTGATTCAAATGAAACTAGTACTATTCTTCTAAAATACAGGAATACACAGTTCTATAATGAAGACTGTATAAACCAGGGGTACACGCCACAAAGTCGAAAGCTAATAGCAGAGCCTTTCCTTGAACCATTTGTTGACAGTGCACAAAGATATCTTTTTTTGTTGTTTAAGAAAATGAAGTTTCATGCTCAAGGAAAATCCATTCAGCATGCAATCTGAAAAACTTCACCACAGTTTAGTATTCATAAATCCTGCAATGATCAATAGGATGCCACTGCTCCTCTATCTGTACCATCATACAAAAAAAAAAACCAAACACTAAGTCTCTGCTCTTTCAGTAGATAGTGTGGAAATCAGCTGACAAGCTTGCAGACACACAAACAATTCTTCCATAGGAAACTTCAAGCTAAGCTCATGTTAACTTATGTTAACCTATTTGAGGAAAGAAAAAAAGAAAAAAGTACTTAAAAAGGTACTTAGGCACCTGTGAAGCAGAAAGGAGCAGTAGAAAGGAGAAAGGTGAGAGTCCTGAGTCAGAGACACATGCAATTGTCACCTGTGATCCACTGCAGGCTGTGGGTTGGACTTGGGGAAGTCACATGATCTTGGAATGGGGAGTCAAGCTAGTTACTGCCCTGCTCTTGGACATGGCCCAACACCATCTGCTTCAGAAGCTGGAAAAATCTTGCACACATTAATATGCATGTACCCACTACATCTGTTCCATCCATGATAGACTGGCACACATCTCTCCTTCAAAGACTGATGGACACCACTATGTTTGAGTATGGAAGGAATTGGTCTAGTAAAACCTATCTATATCATATTTCATCTGGAAACAATGCCTGATCCTATCTCATGTCATCAGAGATGACTCAGACTTCTCTCAGATCCAACACATTTATGGCCTCACAAATCTTTCCACAGATCTGGATGGAAACATTGAGGGGGGGAACTTTCAATCACTGCTAACTCCTTCCAGAAGACTCCAAACGGAGATTTACACTAGAATCTGGTTATTTTGAAGGAGAAACCTTGCAGTCAGGATGAATTCTAAGTTCATCCCTGAACCTCATGACATCCCTGACTTCATGTGGTATATGGGAAAAGATGTCATGCCCAAAGAGAAGGAACGTCCCCCTTGTTCTTCAGCTTCCTCTTTGCTAGCAGATGTGCTTCCCACAGTGACACACCAAGCTGGAGTTTCTGCCAAAGTAATTCTGCCTTTTTTTTCCACGGTAAGTTAAAAAATAAATAACACCATAAGCCCCAAACCCCAACCTACAGCACTACAAGGGAATTCCCTTCTCCACCAGTTTTAACACAGGGCCAAATTTAGACTGATGCAGTAATCCTTCCTAGCTGCCTAAGAATTTAGCCCTTTAGTGACCTTGCACAAAATTCCACTGCTTTTAGCTCCAACAGCCCTATATTCTGTCTCATCTCCAGTTCACTCTGCCCTTGGAGCTAAAAGCAGAGGTTGCCTGCCCTCCTGTTAGATTTGCAATTTCCAGGGAGAACTTTGAACTTTTGCAAACAAACATTTCTGTCTCTAGGGCAATGAAACACAGGCTCTTTCTCTTCCCCTCCCCACCTCCTACCACCACAACCTACTTTGAGGAACCTAAGACCTTTTATCTTCATGATGGGGGACCTGCTTATTCTATATCCTCTAGTGTTTTCCTGTTGCTCAGGCTTTCCTTAATCAGCTCTCCAAACAGACAGAGCTCAGGTGAAAATTTCTATCCTGACAAAAATCTGGACACACCAAGAACAGACTGAATTGCATCCAAAGCCTTCAACATTATCATTTACCCAGCTTTCAGTTTGCTTCCTTTAGTAATGCTTTTAGAAAGGATTAGATACAACCAGGACTAGGACTACAACTAGGATTGCAAGAAAGCTAAATATTTTTCTGTTATGTACCGTCATTCAAAAAATGCGTTAATATATAGTTATCAGGTCCTTCTTCTTTTGATCCTTCTCCCCTCAACTTCAAATCCCACTTCACAGAGACTGATTGCAAAGTGCACAGAGCACCACATTTACTGTTAGCAGCTGGCAGGTTAGTGAGGAGAAAAGCATCTATGACTCTTAATACTACATTTTCTGTAACAAGTTTCAGTATCAGGTTTCAAATTGCTTTACTAAGAAAATCAGCATCATCTTCCCGATCTTACAAATAGGAATTGGAGAAAGGGACCATGACTTCTGTACAATCACCACACAATTAGAAAAGAGTATAAGAGGGAGATTTTTCTGAATGTACGTAAGTGACCAGCATCTAGTTTTTTAGTTCTTCTTCTCTCTCCTGTGGCCCAAGAGGATTTCACCACCTTAGAGGAACAGTGACTGACAACAGACATGAAAACTGCTGCTTTCTATTAAAGGCTGTTAGTTGTGGCCACATGTTGGAATTTTCCACTGAACTACAGCCTTGGGGGACTTTCTGCTGTTATTTCCCACCTGGGCAAAGTTAGCATGACACTCAGAGAGAAAGGCAGTGACACTCTACGTTATTGTTAAATCATCTGATCACAGCCTATGTGTAAGACTACATGGCTCTCATAGCCCTTGAACACAGGGGACTGGGGGAGAAGGAGGAGGAGCAGAGATAGAGCAGTTGCCCTCTATCACCCAGTAACATGATGCTCTAGAGTGACAGGTGATGAAGGAGCAGGAGCTCCCTCCCTGACTCCACCACCATGTCCAGGCTGGAAAGGGGCTACAGACTAACATGGTAAACAAGCAGGCCATCAGAAGGTGGCATGGCCTTGCACTGGGCAAAAGCTGCTGTGTTATGCGAGCCCCAACATGGGAGGGATACCGCATGACTGTAGTAATACTCACCCCAGTCTGCTGCCATACCTCCAGCTTCTACTTTATCAGATGGAAGGAATATACACTCAGGGTACCCATTTAAAAAGATTTCTCTCCCCTGAAAAGTGACTGGGAGAGATTTCTATCTGTTGTTGACTTGGCTGATAAAAGCAACCTTTTTTCCTTTCAGCAGTTTAGACTTCAACCTGCCCTAAAACAAGTAGGGTCATTTTACTCTGTGACCACATACATAAATTGTATCTGCAGAACAAAGGAATCTCAGGTCAATTAAAAAGATCCTGTGGCTACAATATTCTTCTGGGAAGATGCCATCTACATATGTTTATTACAGCCACATAAATCCCACCCCCTCATTTGCCTCAAGCAAGTAATTGTCCTTCAAAGCAAGCAAAATAATTATTTTTCCAACACACTTGTCATCATTAATTATGGCCAGAATAGCCAAGTAGGAGCTCATGCCCAGGCTTTTAAATGCTTGTAGCTAGTTAGCATGGCTGCCTGTAACTTTACAGCTTTTCTTTGCAGTATTAACATTAACATACTATGGCTTCATTAAATCAAGGCACTCAATGATGAGCTAAGTGTGATTCATCTGCAGAACATTAAGACCCTTCACGCTTATCTGTCCCATAGCAAGAATGGGGTTTAATTTATGCCTATGCTGTGGGTATAATCAAGCGCCGCTGGCTGTATTCCTAACGTCACATTAAAGCAAACGTGTTCCAATGAAGAAATGATTTTCAAAACTAGGAGTTTGCAGGAATTAAATGCCAAAAGTCCTCTGAGTTAGAGGCATTTCACTTCTCCACTGGTCACCTTTGCAAAGCTCTGGGGCATTAGTCTGTGAACATGTGATATTAACTTCCTAAAAAACAGAATGCAAACTTTGGCCTGGCTCCTGTAATTCGCCGCGAGCCAAGTCTCCCACTGAAGTTGATGGGACTTTCCCTGCATAAAGGCTACAGAATTTGCCCTACTTTTTTTTTTTTTTTTTTTTTTTTTTTTTTTTCCTAGTTTAACAGGGTGGAGGGTGGGCGGGGAAGAGATGCTATTTCCCTAGTACATCTCTATATTTCTTTATTCTGCTTACCAGAACATCCTAAACTCCCCAAACTGAAGAGAGTGATATGTTGAAAAAACACTTGATACACAAGATTACATTGTAGCATGAAGTCAACTAATAGCTTCCAGGAGACAATTTTACCTTAAATGATTTTGAAATTACTTGTTTCTAAAGTAACAGCGACTTCTGTTTGTCAGTCAGCCTGCACACAATCTGGCTTCCGAATCATTGCCACTCCAAGCACTCACAAATTTCAGGTCAGTCCACCAAAATCAGGAGACTGACTTCCAATCAAAGGGAAATTTTATCTTACAGTTTCTGAGCCTTTACAGATCATATTTGGTATATTTATTTTAAAACCACAAGCAGTAAGGGACTTGCTTTTTATTAATGAAAGGTGCAAGTTTTACATAATTATAGTATTCAGAATTAGGGCTTTTAAGGGAAAACACATACATAATGAGACAGAGCATATGGATTCAGGCCTACGTATTTCTGAATGGGAAACCCCACAGCCTTGTTACATTTTTCTTACTTCACATTGGAAATTAAATAAATGAAATTATGTAGGCACCTAAACCAAAATGAGGACAGAAATATATAGCTCTAACAAAGTGGAACAGGACAAAGTGGTAAGTCTACAGTGCTTAGTTAAATAATAATGATACAGCAAACTAATTCAGTAACACATTTTAACTTCTGGAATGGAGTGCAAAGCATGGCTCTTAGTGACACAGTAGGTAAAATGAGACAGAATAAATCCTTGTAAACCTGCAAGCATTATGAGAGCTGGGAAGCAGCCTTTGCTTATATGCTTAGCACAGAAATAGGTGCAATTTTGCAGCTAGTACTACTAGCAAAAAGGTTTAGCACAGACACCAGTACTCTCCACCCGACAAGGACAGACACAGGAGTTGAACAGAAAGATAGCAACACAGATGCAACATAAGCTAGCAGCACAGCGTCTGTGGGGGCTACTGGGTACAATCGACTGCCAACAACCTTTAGCACTGTGCAGCCTCTCACTGCATCCTCCGGCACTGCTAGCAAGAGTCACAGCCTTGCCCCACGTGTGCAATCAAGAAGATGAAAGCCCCCAGGAAACCAGTTAAAGGAAAAGTTTTTTTTTCTCCCCAGAGCAAGCTCTGATTTTCACCCTCATTACACAATTGCCACTCCACAGTCCCTCAAGCATACATAATGCAACACAGCCATGTCAGTTTCACCACGCAAACTTCCTCAGGCTTTTATAGAGGAAAGGGGAAAGAGGAATAAAATGGTAAAATGCAAATCACCCACACACTGAATTTCAAAGCCTTCTTTAATTACAGTTTCTTCCTGTTTCCCTGGGTGTTGGGAGCACTGCTCTAAGCAAACTACTCTGTTAAACAGAGTCCTGATCATTTTAAGATCATTTAAGCCCATTACATCTGTCTTGGATATTCACTGACTTCGTACAGAATCAGAATTGTAGGCCTGAACCAGGCTGAAGTACCAAGGTACTATACTTCAGCATTTCTATTTTCACATCCCTCCACTGAACAGAGACCAAGACAGAACTTCTCTTTCACATGAAAATGTGAGGAAATGGAACAGTGCAGGTTCCTGTAGGACTCCTAAACCAAGGATGTTCCTTCTTTAAGGGTTACACTACTGCTTGTCTGTGACCTGCACCCCTTTAGTCCTGCACTCAGGCTAGGTTCCATTCTGTTTGGATGATGCATCCCCAGAGCAGCAACTTGACAGTTAACTCTCTTTTCCTTTTCTCTCTACCAGAGCTGACAGTAGCTAAACACCTTCTCTTCAGAACTAGCAGTTAAAACAGTAACTGTCCCAACTAGAACACAGCCCTATTCAATGAAACACAAGCTGTCCGTATTTTAAAGTTCAGCAGGGGAAATAAATGCAGCCATGACACTGGGCCAAATTCTCAGCAGGTAGAAGTCAATCAGCTCCAGTGATGTCAGCGAAGACTAATTTATCCTCAGCTGAGTATC
Source organism: Ceryle rudis (assembly GCA_033439905.1). NCBI lineage: Eukaryota > Metazoa > Chordata > Aves > Coraciiformes > Cerylidae > Ceryle > Ceryle rudis. The sequence goes on along the minus strand of JAAGNO010010001.1, from coordinate 49,036 downwards.
TGGCTTCTTTTCTGTGCACAACCAGAGCCAAGAGCTTTAGGCCTGTTAACTGAGCTCCAGGGCTAGATTTATACTAGCTTTTCCAGTGATGCAGAGGGGTATCAGTACAGAGACTGAAGCACCATTTGTAGTACAACTTCAGCTTAGACCCATGAAGCTGCAGATCTGCTATCATAATGCATCTTGTAGTTCACATTAAACAAAAAACGTATGTAAAGACAGGTAACTGATACCTAACTGCACTGGGAGACCATCTGCTAAGGCAGCTATGCTGACCAGAGAGCACATCTGTTTTCACTTTTTACCAGTAAAGAGTGTATAAAGTACATTCGGCTTCACACTGGTGTAGTTTACCAACACTGTTACTCACAGAAGTGTCTCCACACAACAGAACACAGCCAGAAGAAATGGAAACTGTACTTCAAAGAGATTGGAAGAGTTTTTTAATTCAGTGTAAATAGGCTTGGCTTAAATTAAAACCTCTCAAAATATCACATTTTGCATAAAGTATTTCAACATCTTTCCTGATAAATGTATTTCTTATCTAAAAGTTGGTGTACAGCAAAAGAAAAACTTAGGCAAAATCAATAAGTGTAAAAATAAGCTAAAAACATTTGGTTTATAAGTAGGCAAACTGTCTTGGGATGACTCAAAATGAATTTTTTGTTGTTGCTTTGCTGAAAAATAATTTGAACTTCCCTGCCTGATTTTCCCCAGGAAGCCTAAATCACTATCTTTCCCCAGATTTCCTGCCCCAAGATTATTACTTTCCTAAGAAAAAAACCCATGTAAACATGTCACGGAAAAAAAACATCCCCCCAAAACAACTACTTTTTACTATTTTATTTTTTTTAGTTGGTATCTACATTAACCCCTAAGAGCTCCTCTTTGTTCAGAAAAGACCCTGCAGCTGACAATGTTACAGGGGCTCAGACAGTGCAGTATGAGATGGAGAGCAGAAAGCATTTACATGCCTCATGCTCTGAACTGCTTTGGATCCATCAGCAGCCACCAGATAAACATTTCACACCACTGGCCTCATTGATAAGGACTGTCAGCATCTTAATCTCTCCTCCACTGTACACAGGTTCATAGTCCATAGGTGTGACTTCCCTGAGTTTGCATTACCTTGCTTTACTCATTTGTCCCTAGGGACAAAAGGTCTCTCTACCTTTCATAGTGAATATGGTAGATACAAGGCTTGATGTACTGTGCAAATTCACCACCATTTTGCTTTAAACTGCACTCTGACTCCAGTTTTTCACTCTTGTGGCATGGCAGAAAGCTATCCCAACATACCTGAAGCCAGTGAAGTGATACACACCCAAAAACATCTGAAAAGCCAAGAATTGATATCTTCAAAATCCAGTAATGGCAATGCACATAACCTCAGCTAACTGATTAAGATGATTTGTTGTTAATCGTTTGCAAACAAACATCCAGGTAACACACTTAGTCACCCACAAATCACCAGTTGCACCATGACACTTTCCATTTTACAGTGGAGACAACTGCTTCTTACAGCTGCCAAAAATGATGTTTTTCTACCACAGTACTCCTTCAAAGACTAAGTACTAAACATTCAGACAGAGAAAACATTATTGATTAGATTTCATAACAATGCATCAATAATTTGCAACCACATAATGTAGCCCCAGGATGGGGGAGGGACCAGAGCAGGGGGCATTCAAAAACCTCCCATGCTTTAAACTATGTAGCACTTACTTGAAAGGGTCGGATCCCATGGCTTTATCTAACATATTGGAAAACTGGATCTAGTCTGTATGACCTTGATTCACAAGTCCAACCCCCAGTGGTAAACATATTGTTCAATTCAGCGTGTATCATACACCCCACAATGTTGCAAGCTAGAACATGTTTCAGAACATTATACAAACCTGAGACTTTAGTTAAAGAAACACAACTATAAACCAGAAGAATAGCCATATTCAGTCAGATCAGATTTGGATGCATAGGGAGAAGGCACAGAAAAAGTACAAGTAGAGAACAGGGAGGTTTTGCTGTTGTGTATAATTATATACACCTCTGTATGTTACAGCAACATATAACAGCTACAAGCAGATTCGTTATCCCATGAGTGTCTAATCCCATCCTGAAACTGTTTACGTTCCTGCAGCATATATGTACAGTTTGGTTTCAGAGTACAGTACTAGGATATTTGCATTTTCAGCCCTAATACTTTTAATCTATAAGTTATTATTTTTAGGGGCTCTGAACAGTCTACTGCGGCCAGTGTGAGAACACTTTCTTGTCCCTTCAGATCTTTTTTGGTACACTAATTAGAGTAACAGTGAGCAGTACATTAGTTGAAAATGCTTCAGACTTTTCCTGGTTTGATGCACATTGAACAGGATGCCTCACTGTACAGCAGCTGACAGTGCACAACAGACATGTTGTCAGGCACCGCCTATGCTACACTATCCACTACACAAGGTCAAGGAGCCTTTACAGAAGCCACTGCTCTTAACAGAGTTAAGATTGCTGGTTGGACCTGCAGGACCTCACACAATACTTCTAATAATTAAGCTTTCTATTTTTGCTGTAATGACCTTGCACATATGACAGGGGGTTTGCTGGATGGACACTGAATTATATTCTATACTTGGCACTAACTCCACCATAAAAGAGTGTCAAGCTGGCAGTCCTTTTGAACACTGGGATCAACAGGAACATGGTAGATGGTGGATTTCAGAGACTGGGTTGCTCCAGTGAAACTGTAAAACAAGCAAAGTGTAGCAGGGACAACATGCTTGGATTTCATTACTGTACCATATTCCATGTCTCCTTAATTCCTTAGTGCAGGAACTCAAGTTGTCTGGAACACGAACACTGCCAGTGGAACTCAAAACTCAGAAAGGCTTCTCAAAAAGGCATTATCATAGCATGCAGTGTACTAAACTTGAGAAGGGATATGCAACAGCCAGTAGCAGAGTAGGAGGCTTGGGGAGAGTCCAGTTCTACTCTGAACTGGAACATGGTTTTGTTGTCTTTGCTGTAGCTCCCCACATGCAAAATGGTAAAGATGTCAGCTTCTTATCTCTGTCTTGCTTAACATGAGAAAGTTTCCACAACAATTAATGCTGGCTCTAAGCTACTAAATCACTTAATAAGGCATGACTGTGTTAGATCAGGCATGGACACAATCACAGTTATATCAAGTTAGTAAAGGCACACAATAGACAGTTTACATCAGCTTTATGCCAGCTGCAAGAGAAAAAATACCTAATCCAACATAAAATTGGAATGATATAAGCAAAACATATCTGAGCCCACATAAAGCTTGCTGGTTTAGAGCCTGGGGGGATGTTTTCTTGTTGGTTTTTGTTTTTTTTTTTTTTTTTTTTTTTTTTTTTTTTTTTTTTTTCTTCCTAATAAATTTGAAACACCAAAACTAATTTATATAAGAATGGTGCTTTGCATCACATGGCTACATCTTTGGTAGTAGCAGCTCTAAAATCATGTTAAATTCTTCAAACAACCTCAGACTGTCAAATCTTCAGTACCTGTTAAATTGCTCATCGCAGTAGACACAGTATGAGGTTCTAGTCTCAGCTGTGCTTCAGGTCTTGTATCTAAATGTTTGGGGTTTTTTTGCATCAAGATCTATTCCACTCAGTGGCATCCACTTTGTAGCGAGGCTGGTGTTGGTCTCTTCTCCCAAATTACTAATGATAAAACAAGAGGAAATGGCCTCAAGTTGCGTCAGGGGAGGTTTAGGATAGATACTAGGAAGAAATTCTTCACTGAGAGAGTGGTTAGGCATTGGAACAGGTTGCCCAGGGAGGCAGTGGAGTCATCATCCCTGGAGGTGTTTAAAAAATGAGTGGATGTAGCATTTGAAGCTATGATCTAATGGGTAGATACATGTTAGGATGAAGGTTGGACTCGATGATCCTAGAGGTCTTTTCCAACCCTAAAGATTCTATGATCCAATTCTCTCCCCCTAGAGAACACATCTTTTAATGTTCTATTTAGTGTTCAGATAATATCTTCATAAAGATTTGTGAGTAGAAATGTGCGAGAGCATGAGAAGATAGTAAAAGCATTGCAAACTACAGTGACATAAGTAAAGAATCCTAAATAGGCTAAAAAGAAATAGGCACAGGAGATTAAAAACAAGGTATTATATAAAACTAGTGTGTACGTTATGGAAAAAATGAATCCTGGCTCCAATAAGAGTTGTCAGGGAATAGCTTATTGCGCAGGAATTTGTATGTGCTAAAAGCAGCAAAGAAAGCACAGTTTAGGTTGCAAAATAAGAGACCTCACATCATCAGTCCTCTTCCAACACACTAGATGGTTCTGTGAGCATACATGTTGTCCAGCAGTTACCTGTTGCGTGCCCAGCTGAATGCCTTCCCAGCCTCATGGTCAGGACTGTCTTTCCTTGCCATTCTTGCCTGAATTAAGTGATTTTACTAAAACTGTAAAAAAAGACTAATTTCTGTGAAAAACAGATTTCTGTCAAATTTTTAGTTTTTAACAAAGTTACTGGGTGACTTAGATTGGAGAACTACCTATGAAAAAGCAAGGTTACTGTAAAATTGGTATTGTCTGTCCTGTTACTATGCAGTCTGTGCAGACAAAGGTTAAACAGTTTGGCAAGGCTAGCATAACTATAAATGTGACTCAGAACCAATTCTACCCTTTCTTCCTGCACAGATATCCTTTTTTTTTTTTTTAATTATTATTTTTATTTTATTATTACTATTATTTGTTTGTTTGCTTTTGGTAATATTGCAATGACAAGCTATAGCTTTCCTGAATTGCTGCAACATGAGTATTTCTAACAGGGCAAAGCTGGACTGTCGAGGGAAGAGAGCAGGGGGTGCCTTATGCAGCTTTTCCTCCTCAGAGTGAGCTGAGCTCAGCAGCGTAACTTCATGTACACATTGCTGTCCCCAGCCCAGCTGACGTTCCCTGTCTGCTCTAACAATGCTGCACCGATACATCTGTGTGTGAAATTTATTTCATGCCTCCCTCTTCATTTTAAATTAGAATTTCTGTTCCAAGCCTGATATTCATTTTTATTCATTAGAAAAACATCTTCAGACATCTGAGAGTCTTTCTTAGCAGTATAATTGAATTTTTGTGTGTTTATGTCCTTTTTTTTGTGAATTTGTGGCTGACTATGAAATTTGCCATTTTTACTCTGAACATCCCATGAAATCTGTTATCATTCTGTGTGATTTATACAAAGCTCTGCCTGCAAGCCAGCAGCAGGTGAAATATCAAGGCAGTGACAGAAGGGAAAAACACAGCAAATGTCACTTTTTACCTATACACTGGCATCGGCTGTAATTCATGTCCAGTGTCCATAGAAAGTGGGAGTTGTTGTCCAGACCAACGGTTGGGCCTCAGAACATGGCCTGGTTCCCTTGCATCCTATTAGCTCAGGGTGATAGGCACAGCCAGGCTGTCTCAGCCCTAACATTGACCATGTCTACACCCCAGGGCTCAGGACTCTCCCAGAGCTTAGATCCTGGTGAAGGTGCTTGCAGTGAGGGTCTGCAGGCAGGTGCTGCAGCAGTGCCTAAACAGAAAACGCATCCCTCTGGTTTCTGGGTACCACCACATCGAAATCAAACCCAGTATCTTCTCTTTCATTCTCTTCCACCCTGCTGAGTCCTACAACCAGTAAAGTAACAGCGTAAAGTAGTGTCACGCTGAGCAAAGCAGTAGCGATGCACCTTGTTTGTCCCCAGCTGCTGGAGGCCATAAGCCAAGGGAGTCAGAGCAGGCGCCAGCGACGCCAGGCAGACAGACTCAAGCCCTACATTGCTGCGCAAGTGGATGTGCTGCCTGAGACCTTCACCCTGGGGGACGAGAAGAACTACAAAGGTTTCTACAACAAGCCCCTGTCTCAAGACCTGAGCTATCGCTGCTTCGTGCTCGCCTCACTGGAGGATGGAGACACGGTAAGGACTGTCTGCTGGGGGGAGCACAGATTTTCCTAGCAGAGGTGAGGTGGGCTCACAATTGGGTGAAAAATTACCGTGAGCTGGGATGATGGTGTTTTCTCTGAAGAGAGGAGAGTGAGGCTGCATAGCTGGTCTTAACAAGCTGAGGCAGCCGTGGGAGTTGACTTGATAGATGGTGGTTTTGGAGGCATATGACACATATGTTTGACATAACAGATGAGAGTAGAGGACAGTGTCAACACACACGTTCTACACACAAGCTCGGTTCTGGCTTGCTGGGCTATGCCCAGAACAGAGCTTGACACATGGTTGGGATGGGATAGCTTCTCCTTCTGCTTTGGTTCAAGTAAATGACTGGAAAACAGGTCCTTAAAATCCTACCCCACACAGTGGCTGCTGAGACTGCAGTGGAGAGGATGCTTCCCTACAAACGTGCCTCCACAGGCCCTTCTCTAGCCAGAATCTCACTTCTTGATGACATCTGGGGAAAATAACCTGCCTCCCATCAGAGTGGGTTGTCAGCACAGCAAAGCTGCGTATGTGCCTGCTGCATAGGGATTCTTGCTCCTGTGTCTCTCCTTGCTTGAGGCAAACGAGCTGTGTCTTTGTCGGCAGCGTGCCGCCACTCGCTCAGGCCTGGGCATGTGAGGGAAAGGAAGTAGCTGATGCAATGAGCAGGGAGCAGCACGGTGAGACCTGTGCATCGGTGTCCAGCTCTAAACACAGAGGGCTGGAGTGGTGGTGGTGGCAGCAGTAGCAGCAGCCAGTGTGTGAATAATGGAAATAATAGAGATGCACAGGTTGGCTTGCAAGGTGCAGGTTCCTTCCTCAGCATCATTCGCTTGTAATGGCCTATTAGGGCTGGTCAAGTTCTTCATTACTCGTCCAGCTCACGTGTTCTTGTGGCAAGATGTGCACAGTGGTAAGGGAAGGAGAGTCACAGATTTACAGCAAGGTAAGGCAGAGGCCTTGGGGTGTGCTGGCCTGGCAACCCCTGTCAAGAAGAGATGACCTTAACTAGTTGATCCCAGACTATCACCATCATCTCCTCCCTAGCACAGATCTGCCACAGCTCTCCAGTGAACCGCCAGCTAGCAGAGTTATTACACCCTGCTCCAAGAGACCACCTTTCTGCATCCCCCACTGCATCACATCCATTTTCATTTGAAGCATGAGGCACTCTGTCCAAAGCTGTGCACTGTCTTCCCCCACTCAGCTACTCTTAATTGCTTGCTATGTCTCTAGTGTCAGCAGGCGAGTGTAACATTGCCATTCTTCAAAGGCAAAGGGGACGATGGTTGAAACACCATCTCTTAGAGCAGGGGCACCTGCACCTTGCAGTCTGCTTTTGGAAATGCCACTGAGATAACATTCCTTATGATCTCTCCTGCTTCTATTTTCTCTTGGAAGGAGGCATCTCCAAAGTGTGTCTGCAAAAATAGGAATCTTTGCCCTTGCACAAAGCTTTGGAGATGGACACCCGTGTTACCTTGTTGCAGAGATCAGCATGCTCCTTCCCCCTCACTTTAAACAGTTTGACCTTTATGGGGGTGGTCACTGGCAAAGCCTTTGTGCCTTCCTCACGAAGTAGCTGCTTGCCCATGCACAGGGGACTCCATCCTTTCACCACTGATGTAGCATCTTGTTTCTGCCACGGTCAGACAGACCTGTTGCTGACTCCCTGCCCTCTTGTTTGAACTGGACAAGGAGGCATAGGAACAGGCCAATGAGTTGTGGTGATCCCATGCAGCCTTTCTCTAGAAACAGAGCTGCACCAGGAGCCCGCGGCTATTTCAGGGTCATCGAAACAGTTTCATAGGCTGGAAGGGTTTCACAGAGAAAGCAGCAATGACCCCTGACACACCCCCTCCTGCCAGTGGCCTCTCTGACCACTGATAAATCTGAGGAGAGCAGCTTTTATGTTGCATCTCTGCATGCTGCCAGAAGGATGTCACAGATAAGAGCATTGTCTGTACTCCACACATGGTTGAAACCAGGCTGGATGGGATCAAGGGCACCTGTGAGAGGAGATCAAGATGTGCGTTTGTGTGACACCAGCACACTTGCTTTTTACCTTTCTTCTCCTCGCGTGCACACAGACATGAAGTGCATGTTTAAACTTCAACCTTAAAGCAGGCGATTTATAGATCCACAGGCACCTCTTCAGTGACTGAAACTTTCTACGGCAGGAGCAGAGCATTTCTCGCTCCCTAGTGCCAGGCAGTAGGTGCTGCTCAAAAGCCGCAGGCACTGAACTGATACAGCTCTGGCCCTCTCTTAATAGGAGGAGAAGATTTCTTTTTTTCAATGTTTAACCCTTCTGACCCAGTGAGGATGAGCTGTGAAGGAACAACACAGCTCCATAAGCCTTAGCCACAGCAGCAGAACAAGACAGGTGTAGTGTCATTTTTCTGCAGGAAGGGTTTGAGTCTCTGCTAATCTCATCTTGCTGGTGAGGCTACAAAGCTGTCCCTTCGAGTTATAAATCACTGGACTGACAGATTGCAGAAGTCTCTGGAAGGGAACCTGTAACCACGTTCCCCTTCCCAGGGTGTGTTTATCAGGGCTGAGACATCAGGTGGAAGATGTTCCTGTCACTTAGTTCCTTTAAGAAAACCTCCTAGCCTGGCAGGAGTTATCCTAATATAGCCCTATCCTGGAGAGATGTGTTGATATCAGCACAGCAGGTATTATAAACCACTTAGGAATCATCAGGCAGCCCTACTGTGCAATTGGTTGGGATTCAAAAGCTTGTGATTTGGCTTTGAGAGAATCCAGGGCTGGCAAGTGGCTCTTAGCTGGGTTGCTCCAGTTTGGCACCTCAAAGCCAGGTCTGCCAGCCAGAAGTTGCTGGCACTGGGAATATTTCACACCAAGAAGAGACTGTTTCCACAGCATGACCTCCACTGAGGCTGAGGGAGGGGGAGTATCCTGTGGTGTGTTGCTGGGGTTTGAGAAGGATGACCATTCTCTGCTAACCAAAGGCAACGGGAAACCCCTGGATTTCAGTGGTGTAGCTGTTGCTTTAGTATAATGGATGCTTGCTCCTCTCTCTCTCTCTCCCTCCCTCTCCTGCTGGTGCTGTTCAGAAGAGATACGCAGCCAGTCCCTACTCGGATGAGATTGTGATGGAAGTTGCTTCAGCAAAGCAGCAGGATGAACCAGAGATGCTGTGGGTGATGGGACCCGTCCTGGCTGTGATCTTAATCATCATCATTGTTATTGCTATACTCCTCTTCAAAAGGTGAGATCCAGTCCAGAACACAGTACTTACGGCATGAGCACTGCAGGTGGTGGCACCTTCCTTGTAGCCTTCAGATACGGGGTGCCCTGATAGGCAGTCCTTGGTAGTCATGGGGAGGAGGAGGGTCTCTACCTGACACAGCAGAAGGCTGGGTATGCAGAAGGTGATTAATATTAGCCCCGGGATGCAGAGTTATGGTGGATTCTGGAACCATGTGAGCAGTGGGACAGAGGAGGGCAGCTTTGTCCCTAGAGCCAGTCTGACCGCTCTCTTGCCTCACAGCTTGGATTTGCAACCTTGGGGATGTGTAGTACTGTTTTTATGTGGAAATGATCTGTTTGATCTCTGGCAAGTGCCCCCACTGCTGTAAATTTTGACTGGAGAACATGGTGGTTAGAACAGAGCATGGATGTGACAGGCTGAAATTAGAGTAGGAATTCTTCTTGAGGCCTCTCAGTCCTGGCTACCACATCAGGACCATCCACACTCTGTGCCTCCTGCTGAAGCAACCACCTGCTTTTGCATAGCAGAGCACGCCTGCTAGAGCTGTAACTGTAGTGTGAGATGATTGTTAGTCCTCCCAAGGAGCCACAGGTTGCATTTGCATGTGTTTGTGTAGCCTGTTCAATTAGAGCAGGTCATTCTCTGTCAGTTCAGCTCCGTGGGTCTCCTCCTTCCAGACTCTCTATTTTCAAATGTATCTGTAGCACGGGGAAGGGAGGTGGCTTTGTTGTCTGACTAAATGGAGCTCTGCTGTACATGTGCAGTCGGTGCCTTTCTGTGTCAGTGATCATCTTCTCTCTTCTGTTTCTGCTCTCCCCTGGATCTAGTAAGCAAGAAAGGTATGAATCCATTTTATCTTCTCATTTTGCTAAAATTTCCAGTCTATTTCCCTTTTTAAAAATAGGCCTGAAGATACTAAGGGGCGTCTTTGGTTTGGGGAGTGTGGGGCATGCCAGCCCTAGGGATTTACAAAGACTTTTTTGTTTCCTCAAAGGTGTCAGCCTCTCAGAACTCTTAGGGAGACAATTCCAACATAAAGACTTCCCAGGTTGTTTTTGCAATTAAATTAAAAATAAATAATAATAATAAAAAACCCCAAAATCATCCAATAGCAGTTAATAGGGTTTTTTTTTGTTTTCTCAGTCACTTCAGAGAATTGTTCTGTCAAGAATGCAGGTGCATTCTTGCAGTCTGTAATGAGGAACCTTTCAGGGAATACCAGGCAATTGCAAGAAACAAAGTGTTTGCTGGTCTTTAAGGAGAGAAAATGGTCCAGGGGGGGAGGGGGTTGATTTCAGTGCCTGAGCCCCACAGACACTGTGCCCAGCATGGTTTGTTCCAGAGACTGGTGTGGGTGGAGCACCAGGAAGCAACACCAGCAGCCCACTGTGTGCTCAGAGTGATGCTGTGTTATACTACATTTTTTTTTGCTGTCCAGCTTTTCTTCGAAGACATTTTCTCCAAAAGGTATCTGTGCAGCATATTCAGTGTCAAATCTATAATGGGAGTGAATTGAAGCTGAGTAGCAGCTCAGATCTGGAGGTTTGTTTAGCAGTTGCCCTGACTGAGTTAATGAGAGACACAAACATTAATTATGTGCTGTGGCCATTCCCCAGAAAAGCTGGGGGAAAAGCAACTTTGCTCAAAGATTCAGGGACTGGTACACGGTAGCACATGGCACATCCTGCTGGGCTCCCTGATAGGAGAAACCCTGCTTTATTTGTTTACCATGTGTTTTCTTTCTCTCAATGCTCTTGATCCTTCAGCACTTTTGCCTCCATCCAGGCAGCTAGAAGGCTTCTGAGATGTTGAGATGACTCAGGGTAGTCTAAGACTCAGAAGCTGGTTCTCCCCATTGACCAATTCCAGTGTTTGATGCAGCCATGGGCTGTAGATGGAACTTGCTCTGAGTCTGGGCCACAGCAGGAACGCAGGTTTCACTCATGATTTATGCACTAAATTTTCCCTATTTGCTTCTCACTAGTGCCAGCCCAGCATGCACAGCGCCCTGTGCCTGAGCACAGCATTTTTGGTCACACGTGGCTCAGGGTCACCACCATCCAGAGATGCAGCCGCCTCTGTTCAGAACCTGGCAACCCTTCAGGGTGCTTCAAAATGCCTCACAAGGGAGTAGAAAGTAGAGACGGACTGTTGTGATTTGCAGGGTGGTAAATGTGGTAGCATTCATACAGACTAGCAGTGATGCAGCTCCTTCTCTTCCGGAAAACATCAGGTCAGCTGAGGGGTTCACCATCAGGCAAAATCCCATTTTGGGACTGTAGCCAAAAGACAAAATCTCTGTGCATTGCTGCATGCTCAGTACGTTGGCAAAGCATCAGGGTCAGCACAGACTCAGAAGAGAGTCCAGGTCCTGCCCAACACCCCTCCCTACTGCATGAGTATATCCACTGTATTTGTCATATAGAGCAAGAAGTGGGACTTAAAGAAGCTCTCCTTGCAGTATTAGATTTTCCTTATTTGTCCACTTTTTTATTGGATCTGTCCCTGTTTTGCCTGTGAATTTCCAGCAAGAGCCTGAGGTGGTGGCATTGCTCTAGGCATAAATATAGCATGAAGAGACAACAGTGTATTTTATTGTTCCATTAATACACGCCTTGGGCGCCTTCAGCCATTCAAGACATGTATTAATGGCCCAATAAAATGCACCCTGAAGAGCCTTTATGCTATTATAGTACAGCACTCTATATTTAAATATTTCTAATGCTTGCAAAAAAAAATTTATTATATCCTTCCACTACAGGAAATAGTTCCTAGAGAGAATAAGAGGAAACAACACCTTGCATGTATCTGATTTTTCTCTAATCAGTATTACAGAGAATGTCATATTTCAAAGTGCCTCACTAGTCAAACCTCTTCCATCAGTTGCATATGATCCTTACTGTTTCATAGATGTGAAATTGGAGTCGTGGAAGAGGATGTGACTTGCCCAGGGCCCCGGGTAGCCTGGGACGGAGCTGGGTATCTGGGACACAGGGACTCAGACTCCTTCCCAGGGTGGTTCCTGATGGTGTCTGCCAAAGCTCACCTGCTGGTCTCTGTCCTCTCCATCCATAGGAAAAGAGCACACTCCCCCTCTTCCAAGGACGAGCACTCCATCGGCCTAAAGGACTCGCTCTTGGCTCACTCCTCTGATCCAGTTGAGATGAGGCGGCTCAACTACCAGACTCCAGGTAGGGATCAGCTAACCCCTTTGCACCCCACTTCCGCCAGTTCCCCTTCACCAGGTCCCCATGCCACAGGAGGAGTTTGCAGTCCTCCCTGTGAGCAGCTCTGCACTTTCTCTGCACCACAGCGGTACAAAGGGGAATACCAATGATATTCAGGTGTCCATTCTCTGGTCTGCAAATCCTCCCTGGCCCTGTCAGTGCAGGCATGCAAGGCTGGAGAAACTGGATGGAGACAGCCCAGTGTGCGGTGTGTGTCAGACCTTATATGAAGCTCACTGCAGTTGTTCTGAGTCAGGAGGAGCCTCCATGCAGAGCTGTGAGAGCTCGCCAGTGCCTGCACCTGCATTGCTCCTGCTGGCTTGGTCCAGGCTGGGATTCAGCACTGAGCCCCACTGGTGCAGTGCTGGCCACAGGGGCTGCGTCTGGAGGGATCAGAGGTAGAGAGCCCTTGTACTGCTAAGGGTATCCCAGTAAGGTCTGCTGACTCTCCTGCTCTGCTCAGCTCAGCTAAGGGTGAAGAGAAGAGCTATCTGCAGCCTACATTGTTCCCCAGCCAGTGCTGTGGCCCAGTGAAGGACACTGCTGGTCACAGTGGTCTCAGTGCAGAGGGTGATAGTTCAGTAAAAGCCATCATATTCTGCATACAACTGTTCCCTGCAGAGTATCTCATCATGCCTGCACTGGCCTGTGGTGCCTGGGGCTGTAGCTAGTTTGCCAGCCCACAAAAGCAACTGTACTTCACACTGCAGAAAGGTCTTGTGCTGCTGCTTTGTGTCTGAACTTCTCTGATGGCACCAAAAGCACAGTACCTGTCATTGTAGCTATCAGAGGCAGGCGTGCTCTGACTTGTTCAGAGCCTTTCAGAAAGTCCAAGTCCTAGACAAAGTCGGGGAGTGCTCAGGCTTTTGTGATGGAGAGAACAGTTCAGCAATAAATGAGGCATGTGCAGCTCTCTTCTAACTTCCAGCTCCTCCTGGTCTGTAACCTACTTTCCTTTTCCTGCTGCTCATTCATCTAAGAGCTTTCATCTAACAGGAGAGTTTTGAAGGGACCATTTGCTGATGTAAACCTGCTGTGTCTGGGAGGGTATGAGGAGCCTTTGCTGTTGCAGCTCACAGTGGTCTGGCTCAGACCTGGGGTGGGCTTCACCAGCACATCTTCCTCCATGCCAGAGCAGCTGTTAGAGATCCATTGTTAGTGCATGTCCCAGGCAGGACCAATGGCAGATCTCATGAGTAGGATGCAGCAGCACTCTGGCAGTTGCCAGCAGACCTGGGCCATTAATTGGCCACAACGCAGACCAGTGTGGTATTGCAGCATGGGAGGAAAATGCTGTGGAGAGAAAGGGAGGCACCTGCACTAGAGAGAGAACAACTCAACAGCCAGATCACAGAGCAGCACTAGGCGTGGGGGTCATCCACATGCTGTCTGCAACAGCATGCAGCTTCCTGAGGAGGAGCAAGGCATTGAACAGGGCTGCTCCAGGACACCTGTGCATGGGGACAGGCCTCTGCAACATGTCTCCACTGCCCAGGTTTGCAAGAGCCATCTCTGCCATATGCTCATGGTTTACGTTGCACAGAGGAGTGTGACAGGTCAGGCTTGCACTACTCCCATCTCCAGTGAGATTGAGGTGTTTGCAACGAGAGCATCTCTTGTGAGAGCTGTAGGAAAGGGCGAGAGCTGCCATCAGAGAGAAGAATTGTCTGGGAAATATTCCTGCCTGAAAGACGCTGGCTCATTCAGTAAGTTTACAGAGCTCACAGCAGAGACAGAAACAACCCAAAGTGCCCAGTTCCCTCAAGACAGCAGCAGTGCCCTGGGATGCTGCTAGCTAACACTCCCCTACCAAGTGACAACACTGTGTCCTCCTCCCTTCCTGACCCCACATCATTCGTGAGGCTCTGCAGGGTGGGAGCAGGTGTCATACAGCTAGAAGTGACTGTTCCAGTTCCTGATAAGATTGTCCTCATTAATGAGGAGGCATGAAAACCACCAAGCCCATTGGGCCCCTGCTTTTGCCCCTGTCACCTGTGTGAGGTTGAAGCAGTGCTGTGTGGATGCATTGACAAGGGGTGTTGGCCACCAGCCCTGCATTCTTCGGTAGCTGGTCTCCCTGCTGGAGTGTGCTGAGCAGGGAAAACTTGTTTAATACATAATTAATTGGGCTACTGTTATTAAATATTAAGCTTTCTCATTTTTGTGGTTTTCACTTCAGACAAGGGTTATTTCCCCCACTGTCGGCCTCCCTGTACTAATGAACCACTATGCCAAGTTGCTGAGAGGATACGGGACCGGGCAGTGTCTCAATGCACCATGAGATGAGGCTGAGTTGCGCTGATGATGAGCTGCCAGAAAGCTGGCGGCTCAAGGGCACCAAGTAGAGGTTGCTAGGGCTGAGTGCAGTCCTCCTGGCTGCTGAGCAGCACAGATGTCCCCTGTACCTGCCGTCCACCTGCCCTTGCTGGATTCCCTTGGTCATGGGGCATGGACAGTGGTATGCAGTGAGGAAGTGTGGCTCTTGGTGTCAGATGAAGACCTGTGTGCTCACTCCCCTGCGAGTACCTCCATCTCCATGCATTTGTCAATGTCAGGGGCCAAAAGCCCGGTGTGTTAGTGGCCAGGTGTAGAGCAGCCCCCAAGGCCAGGCCAGGCCCCAGGTCCTGTGCAGGAAGGAGGCTCCTGGTGCTGTGGCAGATTGTGCTTTCCTTTGCATCTTCATAGAATCATAGAATTGTTTAGGTTGGAAAAGATCATCAAGTCTGACCATTATTCGTCTCTTTGTCTTTCCATTTCTGAAGCTCTGCAATGATGACTAAAGTCTAATGGGTTTTCTGTTCTTGCCCCGTTTTTTCTTTGCAGGTGCCAGTGTCCCCAGTTGCCCGAATATCTCAAGTTAGTTTTAACTCCTGTATTTATCTTTTGACACCCTTTGCTTTTTCTTTCCCTTTCTCTCATGTCTCTGTAATTTTCGTTTCAATGTCATGAAGGTCACCCTCACTCACAGCAGACTGTAGAACAGCAGTGATTTCACTTTCTGACGTGACGTGTGGGGCCAAGCTTGGGTACTGTTTGCACAACACTACAGCAGCTCACCGCAGCACAGTGCAGAAGGGAAGGCCCCGGGTGCTGGGCTGCCAGGATGTTCCTGTGGCAGCCCTTCACCTGCTCCCAGACCTCCCGCACCCCTTGCAGTGGCATGCCAGGCTCTGCCACGGCACCAGGCCTGCAGCTTGCCTTGTGTGGAGACAGATAACCTTGGCCATTTTGGAGGGGGTGGCCAGCTAAAAATGCTTAATGGAAAAATTGAAGGCTGCTCAGCAACCCAGTGGTTGAACACACTCTCCTCCCACCTTAGGCCAACTGGCTTCCCTAGGCTGGGCCATCTGTGCCATAGGGTTAGGCAGAACGGATGCCAAGGGATGCTGACCTTCAAACTGCCGTGCAGTTGGTCTGCTTGGCAGTGTTGGTATCAGAGGCCCAGTCACAGAGCAGAGGGACTTACTGCTCAAGCGGGTTGTATGGAGTAGTACCATGACTGTGGAATGTAACTGCCCCTTTGTCTCTTGTCTCATGAGCTTCAGGTTCACTCTAAAACAGCCATAAAATTGCATTCTCCCTGATGCTTGATGTACAAGACATCCATATGTGCATGAAGGAACAGGAGAAAAACGTGGGATAGATGCTTCCCCCAGGAACAGAGCCAAGGGCTTTGCAGTCTGTGGCCCTGCAAGCATTGTGAGACCTCTGAACCCTTCTAGCCTGGTGCAGAGTTCACTGTCCTCTTTGCCAAAGGCACTGGAAGCGCATGTACAACTCCTGGTAGTGTGTACAAATCTCTTTTATCTTGCCCTGAACTGTTGGTAGCAGTTGCTCTAGGTTCACTATAATGGGATGGATAACCAATCACCTCTTTCTCTCCATCTGTTCTTGCAGCTTCTTTGTTGCTGCAGCACTCTTGTCCAGCAAAACTGAAGTTTGGAGAGACCCCCTTGTATTTCTCAGCAGAGACGAGTGCCTGCAGCTCTGCTGTGGTCCATGACTCTGCCGTACTTCATACGTAACTGTGTTGGGATGTGTGGCTATGTTCAGTCCTCTTTCTTCTTCCAGACCCACACTTCTGCCTTGGTTCCACACTGTCCTCCTCATTCAGTTGTTCATCGGTCACAGCTCTGCGCTGCAAAGGCTGTTCCTAAGCTACAGCCTCTGGAGCTTTGACATCAATGACCAAATTGTGCAGAATCAGAGCGTTGTCTTTGTGGGCCTACTCAACCACCTCGGGGACCCTGACAGGTTAAGTGGCAAACAGAGGACCATTTGCAGGAGGACCTCAGCACAAGGCAGAAGAGGGATCTTTTCTTCCCCATCTGTCCATATGCTCTCAGGCCATCCGTGGATAGCTTTGAGCTGTCAAGTGACAGAAGGACGAGTGCGTGTTGGATCAGGTCTTGTCTATAAGCAGCAACGTCAGATGCTTTTGGCAGAGGTGTGAGGAGCCCTGCTGTGCAGTTGCTGCAGTGTAACACTTCCATGTTATCACCTAGTGACATGTCACTGCTGTGTAAAATGCACATGCCCAGCCTGAGGCTTGCTCCATCACCTCGGTGGCCCATCACTGCCATCTGTGGCAGTGTGCAGGCTCCTGAGCGATTTAGAAGCTCCTGGCCACACTCCAACCTGTTTCCCTGGGTGTGAATCAACAGCTTCAGCCTATTAATAATCATCATTACCCATGTGGGGTTTCTGGGAAACGCACAGAGCAGCCGATGGAGTCATGAGCCTTGGGATTTGGATGAGACAGCCTTTGGATGAGATGCTTAACAGCCACGTTCCTGCCAATTCGCCATCTCAGCTTCAGAGAGAGGTTTTGATGGAGAGAGGTTTTGATGGTTGAACCCTGAATCCCAGGACTCCTTCCAAGCCCACATGCACACCCCCACAGTACCTGTCTCCTGTGTGGGACCTGTGGGATCCCCTTCCCCAGGCCTCTCCCCTGAGCGGGGCTTGGGCTGTGCCCAGGATGAGCCATACTGTACATCCCTGCTTTAGACAGGACAAGACTTCTGCTACGGCTTGAGCTGCATCTCAGCTTGCAGCAGCCTTCCAGAATTTGTTGTAGGGTACGTCACTGCACACGGTGGCTTGCACGAGCCACCTCAGTGGAGCTGGACTTTGGGTCCTGGAGCTGGCTCTGCCTCTGGAGCACTGCTGAAAGGCACTGAGTTAGGTTGCTGCAGGCAGAGCTGCTCCTCAGCTCTCAGAAAGTTGGGCAGTTCCCACCCAGGGGAGCAGCCGTTCCTCCACAGGGCCCTTCCAGTCTTTCTCTACCTCCCCAGGGTCTGCCGCAGCAACTGTCTATTCAAAAAGCTGTGCACATACACTGCGGAGGTTTCCCCTGGTGCAGGTCTGAGCAATTTTCTTTTTTGCTAAAGTCATTGTTAAGGGTAAGCAAGAGCATCAGCCCCAACCCTTGGCGCTGAAAGCGACAGAGAATCGGTGTGTTCAACTTCAGCTCATGTGGGAGCCTGGGAAGCACATTGACAGTGTATCCCTGGCCCACTCCTGCCAGGGACTTGCCCGCTGCGTGGCCTGCTCTGTGTGCCTGGTGGCTGTACTGTCTGAGCATGCTCACCTGGTCATGCACATTCTGCACATCACCTTTCTGTTTTGTTTCACCAAACCGTGTGCTCTGAGAGTGCGTGCAGCATGCCGTGTGATCTCACCGACTTCCCATCCATCCCACCAAGCGCTTCAAATAGTCACACATGTCTGCCTTGCGCTCACCTTTCAGGTTTGCTGTGCCCATGCTCTTATCAAGCCTTCCTCAGCCATGCAGAGGCATAACCACTTTCCTCTCTCTCCTTCCTTCTTGTCTCGCTTGCAGGCATGCGTGACCACCCCCCCATCCCCGTGACGGATCTCGCCGACAACATCGACAGGCTGAAGGCCAACGACGGGCTGAAGTTCTCCCAGGAGTATGAGGTGAGCGTGAGAGAGCGCCGGTCGGTGGGGGCAGAGCGATGATGGCCAGGAGCCTCAGTGGAGAGGGCTTGAAAGCTGCCTCCCCTGCGCTGGCATCGCCTGCGTGGGCCCTGAGCCAGGCTTGGGAGCCTGCCAGCTCTCCCTGCCACCCCCAGAGCAGTGGGAACTTGCCTTAAGCAGTTGAAGCATGGCTTGTACCGGGAGAATGCCTTGCAGCTGAACACGTGGCATCCTGCCATGCTACCACCGTGGTTATGGTCTTAGGAATGAATGGGAGCTCACGTCTACCCACCTGGGCTGCTGCTGTTCACTTTGTTCTGCTCCATGAGGGCTGCCCTCCATGCAGTCTGGCTGAGGTATGCATGCTGGTCCATAGCATCCTTTGCTCCTTCACTTGCATCTGCATTCAAAACTTTTGCTTAGTGCACCATTCTCCACAACCAGTGAATACACGTGCAGGTTTTCATTCATGCTTTCCCCATCTAATCTCCCCTGCACGCTGGACTGTGCTGACATAAGCCTGTGTCATTCAGCATATCTGTGACCAGAAACGCTGCTAATGTCTCACTGCCCTGGAGCAGGCCCAGCCTCCAGCCCTGCACAGAGTGCTCTCTGCCTGTGCCCTGCAATACAGAGCTGCAAACTCCCCTGTGCTTCTGAATCACACTCCCACCCTTCTCCACATCTCTGGTGGACCCCCGGATGGGTACTGTCTGCACCCACTGCCATTGCTGCCTTTGCTCATTCACAGCAGCCGCTCCGGGGACAGCGGCAGGTGGGGAGTTTGACTGGGGCGGTACACCTGTCAAAGCGTAACGCAGGTGTCCTAAGGTGAGCTCTGCACCTCTCCCAGCCCGACTGCCTCCATTCTTGTCCTCCCCTGAGGTTATCTTGCCAAAGAGGGTGCACACATGGAGAGGAAGGGGCTGACCTGCACAAGGGCTCCTTACTTTTCTTGTCATTCTCCAGGATGGATGATTAGGTTGAAAATGTGTAGAGCTGGGGAACGTTCCTCTGCAGCCATGAGACCAGCAATGGCAGGACTATGTTTTCCTGTGCTTACATGCAGGACCTTCTTGAGCTGCAGAGGACACGTAAATAACCCCCCCACTAGTATTGAAGAGGTAATAAATTTGGGAAGTGTCCTTTGCATGTGTTATCACTTCTGTTTGAATTGTTACCTGCCTGTGCCTGTGGCCTCCCCATCCTGCACCATACCCTGATTTACTCATACACTGATTTATGAGATGAGATCAGAACATCTGCCACGAGGTAGTATTACATATGCCAGGAAAGGGAAAGCAGATCTCCACATTGAGAAGGTCAGGGGCTCATTCCAGCTAATTCAAAGAGTTGCCACCCCTTTGCATACTGCTGTCTAGACCATAGAGGAGCTGAGATTTCACCAGGGGCAGCATTACATTGCAACTTGGGAAATGTTTAGAGGCACAATGTGCTTCCCTTGCAGTTACCTCTGTGTTCATGTATGTCCCCCAAGCAGTGCCAAAGTATGCAATTGTATGGCTGCCTTGGGCTTTCTGTTACAAGTACAGCTGAAATGTTAAGCAGGACTGTCCACTGCGCTTCAGGCAGACTGTGCCTCTGCTGTGGTGGGGATTCAGCCAGATCCAGTGTCTCTGCACTCCCATCCTCATACTAGGTCTGTGCCAGTTGGAGCCTACAGCGTAATACTGAGCTGTGGGAACCATTTTGGAAAAAATGAGCATTAAGTAAATTCTCTTAGCTGTTTTCATGAGCCCGTCTCTTCTCAATTCTCTTTCTTTAGAATATCATGGCTGATTGAGAACACGAATCAGTTGTACTTTTCATATTGAAGCAGCTACTAAGTAGCTGATTGTTGCATGTAATTTTTTTCCCCTGGATTCTGTTATGTGACTCCTCATCAGCTAGAAATGACTGAACGTGACAGGTTCATAGAGTGTTTGACATTAGGATGGACTCCAAAACAGAAGGGATTGTCCCTGTTTGGCAGACAGGAATCAGTGCAGTCATTCCCCATTTGAAATGCCAGTGAGAAAAATCCTGGACTGAGTTTGCAGAGAATGGCAGCTGCCTGAGCAGGATCGCTGCAGCAATGGCCCTGCTCTCAGCCTGATCCCTGTGTGCATGGGTTTGGCAGGGCAACAGCTCCCTTCAGGGCCTTCAGTGGGAGGGCTGGAGGGCAGGATGGGCATGGCATGCACTGCCGAGTAAGGGAATCTGCAAGGGGATGCAGAAATAGTGAAGGTGGGAGGGGAGCAGGCTGTGCAACCCCTGTGGGAGTCCCAGAGGCAGGGAACCACATCTCGGAAAATTCTGCGCAGTTTTGGTCATTAAGTGATGATACAGTCCCAGCACTCGCCCTGGGACTGTGTGAGCCCCAGATCTACACAGAGCTGAATGGTGACCCAGCACGTTGAAAGATGGAGGCCCCGACCCTCCTTGCTCATGGCATGATAGTGGTGCCAGATGGGGCACAGCACAGCTGAGCAGGAAGAGCCAAGGGACGAAGGCATCACAAATGGACCCCCCAAGGCCCATTTGCTGTTTGATTGTGCTTTGAAATAGTTTGATTTTAAGTGTTTTTCCAGAGCAGCCTGTCAGCCTAACATCTCTGTGGGGTGCATGGCTGTTTATGGATGGTTCATGTTCCAGGAACAGTGGCACCCCAGGCAGAGAGCAAATACTTAACAGCACTTATAAGCACCGAGGCCAGCTGCCCAGAGCCATCAGTCTAGTGCTCTCCTTGGTTGTGCAAGTGATGGCAGGGTAACCTAGACACAGGTGACACAAAACAAGACCTGTCAGCACCTCCCTGCACACCTGGGAAGGGAGCAGGGAGGGTGGCAGAGATTTCTCGGTGCCATTTGGTCTCCATTCCCACAGATCAAACAAATAACATCGCTCACAGCAGTTTACCAGCCTGCATGGCCGAGCAGCCCATGCAACAACAGCCAGCACAGAGAGAGCTGTGCATGGGCTGTGGCGAGAGCAGCTCTTGAGCTGCAAGTTAGCCCTCACCCCTGAGGGGCAGGAAGCACTCCCACCTCGACCTCTTGGTATCCCTGGTGTGACAGAAGTTGAACGGGTGGTGCTGGGAGTTGAGCTGGCTGCAGGTACAGTTAACTCTGCTTTGCCAGCAGCTCTAGTGTGGGATACAGCACAGCCCCACTAGCCTCACCACACTCTCCCAGCCACTGCAGTAGTGCTTGTGGGAGCAGAGTACAAGGGTCAGGCAGCAGCTCCTGGCCCAGCCACACCAGGAGGGTATTTCATTTTTAGTGTACAGTGAAAGCTACTGTGAATTTACAGTGTGGGATTAATGGAATTAAATAAGTACAAGGAAAACTGAGCCCCTTAATTACTTATCTGTGGGCTATTGCGGGTGCTGCAGCTGTGTTGGAGCTCCTCCTGTGGGCCACCTTCCCACGGTGCAGCCTGTGGACTTGGGGCAGGATCCTGCCCTCTGATGGGGGTACCCGCGCTGGTACAAGCAAATGTACACCAGTGCACCACACTGCATCGCAGACTTTCACTGGGATCCAGCAAGCTATTAGCAGCCACGGGACAGACCAGCTCCAATCGGGGCTGGTTCCTGCTCCATGGTGGCTGCTGCCATTTCTGGGCTAGATCCTGCACCATCTTCCCAGGGGAAAATTTTGACCTTTTGTCCAAACTGCAACTTGTGGCCATTGCCCCTCGTGCCCAGTCCCTTCAACATGTCACTCCAGTGACAGCCCCCGGGAGCAGAGCAGACTGGAGGTGGTGAGAGACAGACAGTGTGCCACTGTATGGCATATTAATCCTTGATAATCTTTAGGTTGTGTGTGAGATTTGCCTGTGCTCCTGCTTCCCATTGTGGTGGGAAGGCAGCAGCCCCTTCCCTACAGTTTTGTATGGAGAGAAACAAACTTGGCCTGCCCAAACCCTGTGTTCACTTGCATTTCCCCTAAAGCCACTGAGGACATTGCATTCCCCATGCCTGCAGGCCTGGCGAGGCAGCTTAGGCGTGGGAGAGGTGCTTGGGTCTCTGGGCCGGTGACCCCAGGAGGTGCTGGACCTGGGGTCCAGGTAGCACCCAGGGAGTCTTGTGTTGTGGGTTTAATGGGCTAATTGGAAGCTGCCTAGCAGGAATGCAGCACTCAGGTTCCGGTAATAATAAGGCCGAAGTGCTGCTAGCGATTGATCCAGGAGCGCGTTATGTCTTCATCTGAGACACAGCACAGATTGACAGTGGTCAATGCCTGTGCTAATATGGTTTATGTCATAGGAGGCCAGGAAGCACTCACAGCCCGAGCACCTTACCCTCCCCATGCCCTTGTGCAGCCGCCTGGTCTGCTGAGCAGCACAGGGCCGTGGTCGCTGCTGCAGCCAGGGCCAGCTGAGATGCTGTGTTGCCCCAGAGTTACATCTGCCCGGGCTGCCCATGCCCTCCAACAGCAGTGGCAGCTTCAGAGACTCTGCATGCAGGGGGATTTTGGAGCTGCACTGAGGAAGGGGAGCAGCAAACCCAAGGTGGACCGTATCTGAGCGACAAACTGTCATCTAGGGATGTTTTCAAGGTATCTGTAAAGTGCTCTCAAGTCTATTGAGGAAAGTGCCTTTTTCCAATCCCATTTCAATGGTCTGGCTCTGTCTTTATGTTGATGGCAGTAGCAGCGGGGATCCCTGAGCTCCTTTGGAGAGACTGCCCCTTGCACTTCCATGCTGGGAAGGAGGAGTTCTACTAATTGGTCTTTTTCTTAATTTGCACTTTCTGTCTTACAACATCTCCTCTGTCACTTTAAAGCAAAGTAAAACTAGAAGTCACGGTGCTTTTAAGTTCATTCATTGCTCATTTCCTTCCATTTTCCCAGCCTTTCTGCTTTCTAGGAAGAATGAGATGAAAGTGTTACTCTGATTGAATTTTGGGATGAAGCAGTGATTCCCATGAGCCTCAGAAAGGAACAAGAGCAGATTCTCGTGTGCTCTGGCAGTTTTGGAACATAGCAGCGAAACAAAGCAGTGCTGCTGTAGTTAGGGGCTGCAGAGCATCATATGGAGATGGGGTGAGACTTGCCAACCACCACTCTGTGTAAGGGTTTCAACTGCTCTCCAAACAGCCCATCATCCTCCTGTTTATTTACTCATTTGTTTGCCTTAAAGGTGGGAGCAGGTGTACATTAATTCATCACCAGAGTTTAAATTAAATCATTTTACTTCTAAATGAGTCACTAATTTGCAGGAGTATTTAATTAGAGCCTCTTTGCACTCAGGTGCTGTATTACTTCTGACTTTCTCACCTGTTTGCCCTCTTAAGAGGCTGCTGATGATTAGACCATTTCTGCACATCCTCGTTGCACATCAAAGCAATTAACCCTAATGGCAACACCTTGATGCTCTTCCTTGGTTCTGGGGGCTCTTGGCAGTCTTGTCTCCCCCAGGAACTAACCCTTTCCACTGCTGTGCCAGGACATGGGCTTGCTGTGCAAGCACATTGCACCCCACGGCTTGTGCAGCCCTGCAGGCTTTTGGCAGTGATTTGTAGCATAGATTTGAGCATGAACAAATGCACTGAGCTCTCATTGCCTTTGCTGCAGAGGGAGGACTCGCTACGGCACATACACACCCACATGCCCCCCAACCCCCCCACCTGTTGCTGTGTGTGCTCACAGGGTGCAAGCAGGGCTAGTGCTTTCTCTCGTTGTCTTGTTCCTTAGCGGTAAGAAAATGTTCAGTCATACACTGAGGGCTGGTCTCAGCTCCACTGCCAGCTAGCCAGCTCTCTGCATGGGCTGTCACTGCAGAGTACGGCCAGCTTTTTGAAAAAGTGTTACTTATGTCTTTAATAGGCTTTGGTGGATTTTTCTCTTTTGTTTGTGCTTCTCCTTCAGCATGTTCTGGATTGACTAGACGGTTATTGAAACCACTCTCACCACTGGTACAAACTGAAAAGTCCTTATATATTTTGTTCTCTTACTTTTTCATGCCTCTTTGATCATTTCTATTGCTCTTACCCAGTTCAGCTGTATTGTTAGGTGGGTAGCAGTCATCCCTGCCACACAGCTAAGGGAGGAGAGCATTCAAAGAGCTGATGCAAAGAGCACTCTGTCCTGAAAACAAAATATAGGTGCCTGAACAAAACGACATCTCTGTGCCTGGGCAGAGGAGTGTGCAGGGTCTGTGGCAGCCAGGTCAGTGGGTTTCCATCCAGAAGCAGTGCTTGTAGACTCCACTCTCACCGTCACCCTGCCACTGCCTTCTTATTACACTGATAATACAAAATTACAGCTTTTCTGTAGGCAATGTCTATTTACATCCTACATTTCCAAAGTGCCTATTAGTATCACTGTGATGTCACAACCTCCTGCGCGTTTTCGTCAGCACTGGCCCCTCTGCCTGCTGCTGTGGAGAGGGCTGGTGGCCCCCACATGGGGACAGGCAACTGCTGCCTGGCACAGCACTGGCCCCTCAGGGCTGGTGTAGCAGTGCAGGCAGTGTCTGTGCTCCCTACCCAATCTGGGTACCTGCACCCACTGCTGGCTGCTTGGGAGGTGCTGCTCAACAGCTCAGGAGAGTAGGGGAGAGCAATGTGTGTCACCCCGTGCACAGTCAGTAGTTGATGGGACTGAGCAGAGGTACCATGAAGGTTGCCCAGGTCAGCGCACTCAGGAAGATGTGGTTCTTGGCTCAGCCTTTTGCTCACAGCTGATCCAGACCTTTCAGTCTTGCGAGTGCTTTACTGCCTGAGAAACCTTCTGATGTGGCTCTCTGCCAAGCGATGAACGCGGATGCCTGCAGAGGGAATAACGTGTGGTGCTTCCCCTGGCCTGATCATTCAATATTTTTGCCTGTGGGCCATCAAAGCTTCGGGGACCCTGAGCTGGAGTGTGATTTTAAGAAGGCTTTGAGTGTGTTGGTAATTCTGGGGGGAGGGGGTTTATGGGATGGCTGATTTTAGCTGCAGCTGCCTGCCCTGGGCTTGCCCAGGACTGCATGTGTAGAGCAAGTCCCTGTGTGAGGCAGCTCAGCTGTCTTATTTGGGTGCCTCGTGTATCTCTCAGACATTACATCTCAAAGGGTTATTTTAGGGATGGTCCTTTTTCACCTTGTTTTGTGCATGGACAAAGACAATAGGAAAGGCTTTGGGAAGGGGCAGCCTTGGCCGTGGAGGAGCCGTGCACCAGGTGCCACCAGCACATGGCTCATGGGAGAAGTATTGTTTGTGCAAGGCTGGGACGCAGGTGGGATTGGGATGTGTGCGCTTTCAGGCAGTTGCATAATGTGCAGGCCTTTGGCCAAGGTGTATAACCACCTCTCTTCTCTGGGTTTATAGTTCCATGTCACTCTATTAACTCAAACGAGAGATGTTTACATTGCATAAGTAGCTGGAGCAGTGGATAGTAACCTATCAATTTTCATGACTATTCACTGGCAAAAGCTCGTAGTCTGTCTTGGAGGACGGTAATACCCAAAGCTGCTGGGACACAAGACACTCAGGGCTTGCCATACTTCAGGAGACTGCAGTTCAACAGCTAATAAAACTGCTAGGTCAAGAACTGGATAGTCAGGTCTTTGTAGAGTTCTGGCATAAGACCAAATTTCTGCTGATGGGTAGCTCTAGAGGAAAGAACGAGCACCCAGTAACAGTGGAGGTGAAGGCTTATCTGCAGCAGGCTGCCTGAGCAGGGGGCTACCTTTCCTGCAGGTCCCACTGAGGACTGCGTTTTGGTGTGGTCTGCTTGACACTGCTGCTGAGGACACCCATGGAAGCTGCAGGAGAGGTGTGTGGGGAGATGCAGATTTCCTGACTGTAAGGACACGCTGTGCTGCAGCATCCCGCTGTGCTGTAACTGCTCCTGACTCCAACCTTCACTCTCTCTCTACAGTCCATTGACCCTGGGCAGCAGTTCACCTGGGAGAACTCCAACCTGGAGGTGAATAAACCAAAAAACCGCTATGCAAATGTGATCGCCTACGACCACTCACGTGTCATCCTGACCTCCATAGATGGTAAGAGTGACTCTGGAGTGGGCACCCCAGCAAACAGCTGAACCTGGCTGTAGCAGTGGACTATCTTTTTCACTGTTCTCAGTCGAGTAGGGGCAAACACTAAGAAACATATCCAGCATCAGCATGAGTAAATGTGTGTTGCGATTCTCAGGAAGAGAGGATGGGCTCTGCAGAGCTGTGCCTGCTTTCCCAGTGTCCTCAGAGCAGCATGCCCTATGGGATTGCTTCTTGCTACAGCTGGTGCCAGCAGACACATCTGTCCCAGCAGACTCCCTCTCACTCCTGGCCCCACTGGGTGACTTCAGCTGCCTTCCTTGGCACCTGGTGGGACATGGCACTGTTAGCCCTACCACCCTCTGTCCCAGCACGGCACCACATCTCTGGAGTCTGGGTTAATATATGCTTTTAGTGCCTGTTTTGCAATACCCTTGTGCACAGATGAGCTGGAGCTCTAGTGCTGGAGAATTCACCCCTGCCAATGGTTTATAAATCAGCACCCAGCTCTGCACACCAGAACTGAGCCCACTCATGAGGAATGAGGAAGATGCAGCTAATGTAATGCACTCCTGCTTGGGAAGAGACTGGGGCCTGGCTTTGCATACCGGTGGCCCTGCAGTCACTAGGTTGCTTTTTCTTGTGCTGGAAGACTCTTTTCTAATGCTAATGCACCACTTGTCCTCTATGGGGTTGGGGGTGGTAAACGGTCCCTCACAGCAAGGTGTGCCCACCAGCAGCTATTTGAAGACCTGGCATGCCTGAGCATGGGCAAACCCTGTTAGACAGCTGTGGGGTGAGCACATGGGGGAATCCCTGGTTTCCAGCCTCTGTTGCTGTAAGTAGTGTCTGTGTCTTCCTGGGAACCGTTCCCAAAGCACTCTGCCAGGTCCCTGCTGCCCATGCCAAGGGAGCCGGGCACTGCACTCCAGCTGCTTCTGCTCCCCCAAAGCTGCCAGCACCATATTTCTACTGGAGACTGCTGGGACCTTTGGAAAATTCCCCAGGACAAAAGGGTGAGGGGGAGACCCCCAGCTTTATTTCCTTTCTCTAATGAAATGCAGATGGGCTCTTCTTGGGAGACAAGGAGATTCCTGCTGCTTTATCTCCTTGCAGCCTGGGTAGACCATGCTGAGCAGGGTTTGGAAACACAGCCCCAGGCCTCTGCTTTGCCACATTTGTTTCACTAACTTCGTGTTTGCATTTTAAAGGTTTTTACAAGAAAGTCCTTTCCTTAAAGTGGTGGAGGCAGAGTAGGAGCTGGAGCAGCCTCTGCCAGCAGGCAATAGAGGGGGGTCTCACACTGAGGAGAGTTTCAGTAGTGGTGGGAGGAAAGTCTCTATCTCCTCTGGGGTCCTGTCCCTGCAGGAGGGATGGGAGGACATCCCTGCCTGACACCCCTTGCTAACAGAGGCAAGCTAATGAAGCAGCCTCATTTTTAAAAGGTGCTGTAGGACCATAGCAAATAGCTGGTGAATTTAAAACAATTATTTCAATCGGTTGCTTGGGGCCAAACGAGCTCCACAATATTCCTGCCTGTGAATTTCCCTTTGTGTGCAGGTGGCAGCTGTCTCTCTGCTTTGATGCCGCCTGCTTGTTGTATTAATGTGGGAGGTACAAAGGATTCTTCTCTTTTTCAGGCACCATCCCTGTCCTTTGCAAGATCCCTGGGAAAGATTCTGGCATCACCCTGTAAAGGAGACTTGTGAACATGCCAGTCTCTTTCCCTGCCTGCAGAGCCCAGCAGAGTGATAGGCCCAGGGCTGCCCCTGGAATAATGCTTCACCCTCTTTCTCTGCAGGGGTCCCAGGCAGCGATTACATCAATGCCAATTACATTGATGGGTATCGGAAGCAGAATGCCTACATCGCCACACAGGGACCTCTGCCAGAAACCCTCAGCGACTTCTGGAGGATGGTGTGGGAACAGAGAACAGCAACTATAGTCATGATGACCAGGCTGGAGGAGAAATCCAGGGTACAGTGTGTGTTTCTTGTCTTTTCTGAAGTTGGGAGGGTGGAGCAGGAGAGAGGAACGCTTTACAGTTTAAGGGCATCCTGGGAAACGGAGGTCCGGTGGTGTGGCTTACTGCTTCAG
Source organism: Ceryle rudis (assembly GCA_033439905.1). Taxonomy (NCBI): domain Eukaryota; kingdom Metazoa; phylum Chordata; class Aves; order Coraciiformes; family Cerylidae; genus Ceryle; species Ceryle rudis. The sequence goes on along the minus strand of JAAGNO010010001.1, from coordinate 20,594 downwards.
GCACCCCAGTAGCAAGTGCCTTGTAAGCATATCCCCGTGGTGCAAATGGGTGGCAAAACCTCCTGTCACTGTACTGCTCATTCTCCCCTGTCTTGCCTCTGTGTGAGCACACCCTTCCTTTCCCTGCCCGCATCACTTGTACCAACGGGAGAAAGGAAAGTGCTGAGAGGGGGGAGTGTTGACAGTCCATGAAAGCCTGTGTCCCAGTAGCTGAGAAGCTGCATTGGGTAGGTGGTATCAGCAGCATCCTGCAGCCTGACAGGGCCCTGGCATCTCTGACGATGTAGGGGAATGGCTGATGGGGTCTCATTGCAATAACAAGACTAATTTGTGCCTTGTGCAATGTCAACACGTATAAAATGATCAGCTCATACTGCCAAGATTAGATATTCTGATGTAATAAATGCAAAGCTGCCTGTAAACTGTGGGGAAGGCATGAGGTGGAGAGGAAGGAACGTGAACCCTTGTTGCGGATGATGCTTGTGATGTCTTATGACAGAGGTTCTTACTCAGCCCCTGAAGCAGGAGTTCGTAAGCTGTGACTGAAGTGCTCGCGTGCCCGATGCGCCCTTTGGGCAGAGCCTGCCCAAGCAGGAGGCAGCTTCTGCCTCTTGTGATTTGTTTTTTTCCTAAAAGTAAAATTCTAGTGGTGAGTGTTTGTACTTGCAGAATATTTCAGTGTTACCATGCCAACGGCAGGAGAAGGGGCTGCGTGCTCAAGCTGTGAAGCACTGGTTATTTTTAGCCCAACGTTCGTTCTTGAGAGGCAGAAACTGTCAAGTTTGGGTTTAGTTAAAACTTTTGCCTTCATGCTCTCCCTCTGTTTCAAAGCTTTAGCACCAAAATGCTTGCAGGGGTGTCCTAGCCCACGTTGGCTGGCTGGAAGCAGCTGGAACAACCGATCCTTGTGGCAAATCAGATTGCTTTTCCTGCATGTACAAAAATAGGCTTTGTTCATGGGCTTCCCTGGATCTACAAATGCCCTACGGCCTGCAGGGAAAAACAGCGTTCATCGGAGACAAGCTACCTCTAGAAACCCAGCCCCAGCTTTGCACTGTGCTTCCCACTGTACGGCCCTGCCTGCTCTGTCTGATGGCCACTGTCACCCACCCCAGCCCAATCAGGGAGGTAAATTAACCTGGCCCATCCTGTGGCTCATGGTTTGGTACCTGGGCTAAGCAAGATAGAAGCTGCTGATTTACTACTTTTTGCAGCTGAGGGTTATATGGGGACTTTTTTGCGCCTTTATATTTCAGTGATGGAGCATATATTTGAAGTATGGGGAAAAGCCCTTTCAGCTTGCCAAGTAAATCCATGTCCAGAGTCCTGACTCCCTTAACTTATGGGCTGCTTAGTTATGGGAAGGCATTCTAAGGTGCATGTTTTTTGGAAGATAATGGCTTTCCTCTGACCCCACCCTTGCCTTTGCCTGAGACCTCTCTGCTGCTAAGCCATGTGTTATCTCCCCGCAGCACTCTCCCTGTCATGTCATCCTGCAGTTACCTCCTGCAGTACTGGTTTCTGTCGCAAACACAGTGTGTGTGTGTATGGTCAGGTTTTTGGTGACAGGATGGGCACAGCATTAGCGATGTGTGGCCTTGCTGGAAAGTCCCTTTGCCCAGGGCCTTTGGCACAGGCACAGGACTGTCTCTCCAGCTGTGAAGCCTGGGGTGGGCAGCAGGGCCTCGTGGAGAGTTGCTCAGCACAGAACAGGCTCTGCCACCTTCCCAAGCTAGCTCCCCAAGTCCCCCTTGGCAGTGCTGTGCGTAGATAAGCCGACCAGGACCAGCGGCAACTTTGCAGCCCTGTAGGGGTGACACTGCTTTAAAGGCCTTCTGAGGAAAAAAAAAAAAATCATTAAAGAGCATCCGCTTTTATGGTCTGCAATTTCAGCTGGCTTGATGGTCCAAATCATCCTCCTTTTTTCATGTTTTCACAAAGCGAGAGGCACATAAAGGATAGAAATGGCTGGATCATGCAATTTAGCTGCCTTCAAAGCTTTACAATCAGTTTCAGAATCATTTGGTGGCAGTTCAGAAACACACATTGTAGATTAGCTTTCCCAAAGCTGCAAGCGTGGTGTGTCGCAGCCAGGGTGTGATGCATGAGAGAGGTATTAAAGCAGGATGTCTCCTACTGTGGGCTATCCCCAAGAACCCAACAGAGCGAGGTCTCCCAGAGCAGCACCATGGCTCGTTCTGTCCCAGTCCAGAGCACCAAGCAGCCATCCTGCAGTGTGATATCCTCTGGCATTTGTGGCCCCAGGCAGGGGTGCAAAGAGACTGGTGCTCCAGGGCTTTGGGGACAAGGGGCCTGGCAGCCATGTCCTCTGCTCCAGCCCTCTCAATGGCAGTGATGCCATCTGGAGCTAGTGACTGGTGCTGGGAGCAGAGCAGAGCTCCTGAGCTGAGGAGAGGTGCCCAGCTTCTCTTGGGCACAGGGCATCAAAGGAGAGGGACAGGAACCACTCAGCAAAGCTGCAGTAAATGGCCGTTCAGGACATTACTATGCTCCTTAAGTTAATAAGAAGCAAGCACTGCCAGAAGAAAACATCTCTTATCTACTTTAGTGCCACAGTGCTTTGGCTTCAGCATAAAATTTACAGAGCTTGAAAATGGGGCATAAACATTACGGGTAAATTTGGCAGAAAATGTGACTGACTCTTATCTGGTCATGAATAAATAATTTTCAATTACCAGCCCAAGCGCTGCTATTATCCCGCACAGGGAACTCCTCTGAAGTTTGTTTTGTGCTCAAGCATACATGGCCCTGTAGTATGTAGGTGGCAGAAGGGGGACTGCTCTGCCCAAGGTGTGGGCTCAGGCACAGGGATGTGCTGTGCTGCTCCCTTGCAATGTCCCCTACAAACCACCCCAAGGGCAACACAGCAAGTGGTTGTCCCCAGCATTTGCAGGATGCCATTCTGCCCTCCCCTCCTTTAGAGATGGGTCACATTGTCCCAGAGCCAGGCAAGGCAAACTGAGGTGGCCAGAGAGGCAGCTGCCACCTGCTTGTGAGGATAGGATCGTTATAGCTGTGAAATAAGGTTTGTGACCTCCAGGTTGTTCACTCTGCAGCTACTCAGTGTGAAATAACAGACTGCTCTGTGTGGAGTAAGAGAAATCTTCTGAGATTTATGCAGGGCCTGCCATGCTGAGAGCACAGATCCAAGGCAGCATGGCAGCCTGAACATCAGGAAACCCTGGGCAGCTGGGCAACATCAGGAAGCAACAGAGCTGTTCTGGGCATGCAGGTGCCTGTAGTACCCCATCCATCAGCCTTGCTCCTGGCACTTCTGCCAGGGTAGGACTTACTGAGAGCATACCCCAAAAAGAACAAGGACAGATGCATCCTAGTGACCTCAGTTTGCCGCACTCCAGCAGCCAGAGTGCCAGATGAGGACTCTTAGGTCTCTCAAGCCCCACCCAGCATGAAGTGCTTTCAATTAAAAGGCAAAAAGTCATTGATTCCTAATTAAGCCTGTTGTTTCCCTTCCCACACATTCCCCTATAAACATGCTCAGCTAATAATTAAGTTTACTATTCCTTGACAAGCACAGATGATCTTCCATTCACTATTCTCTCTTAGGGCGGGAAACCATTTTCAGTGCAGTGCACATGGGTGGGAGTGAAGTCTTCCTCCTGTCAGCCAGGTACTGCAGCTCCGTGGGTCAGGGGTACTGGGTGCCAGATGATACAGGTATGCTCAGGGTGCCAAATTAAACAGGGCGCTTGGGGCCGGAGAGAACAAAACTGGAGGAGTAGTTTGCAAACACTGAGCTGTGAATAGGAGGAGGAGGGCATCAGCAGGTGAGCAGGGAGGGATGGACAAGGAGATGAAGGGAGCAGAGGGATGGGGCTCTGGGGATATTTTAAGGCTATCTGCCAAGTAGGCTGCAGCAGGAGCTGTGACCAGTAGCTCAAAGTGCTCTGGTTGTAGATTTGGGAGGGGGCGATAAGGGATGCTGCAGGGCAAGAGGGTCTGTAGGGAGCAGATGTGGTTTTGTGATGTCACAGCACTGCCTGCAGGAAGGGGCTGAGGAGATGGTTTGGCCACAGTCTGCCTCTTCTCAGAGGGAGACCAGGCTGTGTCTGTGTCTGAGCTGGCATCTGTGCCCTTGCTGCAGAGCAGTTTTTGAAACACCTGGGAGAGGTGGATTTCCAGGGATGCATCACCTGCCAGAAGGGCAGGTTGCCATCTGTTGGTGTCCTCAATGCATTTGAGCCTACAACAATGCAGAAAGGGTGGCAAGGTCAGCCCTGTGAACGCAACATCCAGGCTGGATGCCTGGCATGGGCTTTGTCCTGTCTTTCACCAGGATGGTTTGGTGTCTGGGGACCATGCTGGCAGGGGCACTCTGGGGACTACAGATGTTACAGGGAATGGTAATGCCTGTTGTTGTATTGTTGTGTACCATCGTGGACTCAGAGCTGTGTTCCGTCTCAGCTCAGTGTCATGGATCAAGGACTTTGGGTGGGGATAGCGGGAAGCTGGTAGGAATATGGGCTGCATCTCCCTCAGCTGCCTTTTGAGCAGAGAATTCCCCAGAGAAACCACTGCTTCCCCTGCCCTGCTTCACCAGCTCTACTCTCACCAACCCACAGCTGCCAACCTTCTCCATTCAGGTGTAGTAGCTCAGGCAGGGGGATGCTGCAAGCACAGCCCTCAAGACACCCATCTTTACAAACAGGTTACAGAAGAAAAATTGCAGCAGGTACAAATCACTGCTAGCAGTTGCTACACACTGTCTTCATACCTGGTGTTGCTCTTGCTGCTGTGTCAGGTATCCTGGTCCCCTTCACCACTTCCACCAGTGGCTCCAGCAAAAAAAAAAAAAAAGTCCCTCTTTGAATATGAATCTTGTGGAAAGGAGCCTAGAATATGCTGCCTTTCTGCTGAGGATTGAGATACCCCAGGAGAAAGAAATCTGGGTGTTTGGGGCCCCCTTGCACAGTGACTCTTTTCTGTGCTGGGTAGAGCCCTGTTCCTCACCTCAAATGCCTCACCCAGCAGCCAAGCACTGACCCTTTCTCCTTTACCTCCCCACAGGTAAAGTGTGACCAGTACTGGCCGAGCCGGGGTACGGAAACCTATGGGATGATCCAGGTGACCCTGCTGGACACAGTTGAGCTGGCGACCTACACTGTCCGCACCTTTGCACTGTACAAGGTACGACGCTGGCAGGGCTGTTCCTGCCACAGGTAATGCAGAGCCACTCCCTGATGCTGTAGGTGCTGCATGGACCACAGGCAGAGACTGCCAGCTGTGTGTGGCTTGGCCAAGCATGTGGCTAGTCCATGCATGGGCCATTTCTCACAGCTGGGCTGCGGTAGGAGACCAGCTGCAGGTTGTACATCTGGCCACCACTGGATTTTGGCCAGGATACCTGATGCTCTCCTCTACATATTCAGACCTTGTGATGGGCCCTCAGAGCAGGAGCCGTGCATGCCTCTGGCGAGTGTACGTGTAACAGCTGTCCTCCCATTACAGGGACAACACGCGAAGCAGTGAATTTTTATCAGTCCTGGCACTAATAATGCAAATGGAGGGGGTGTGCTGATGCATTTGTGTGGCCTTCTCTCCTACCTGCTGCCTACCTCATTAGTGTTTGGAAATCCCTGGGGGCAGTGCTAGCAGCAGAATGTCACCAAAATGCAAGCAGCATTTGCAGTGGGCTGCCTCTGTGCCTGACTGAGTCTGGGCCACGCTGGCAGAGTGTTCGGTCTGCCTTCCTTCTGCATCAGCCGACTTTCCACAGAGCATCCATGCATACAGATGCCTTACAAGAAGCCTACATTTTGTCTCCAAATTTTCAGTGGCAACACACGGATGATCACACGCAGCATTATGTGCCTGTTGTTACCCAGCCAGCTGGGAACCTCGTTATCCCATCAGTGGGTTCCCATCCTAGGATGAAACTGTTCTCATGCAAAACGGTTCTTTGTCTTCAACAGAATGGCTCCAGTGAGAAGCGTGAGCTGCGTCAGTTCCAGTTCATGGCTTGGCCTGATCACGGAGTACCAGAATACCCCACCCCGATCCTAGCTTTCCTGCGACGGGTCAAGGCCTGTAACCCACCAGATGCTGGGCCCATGGTTGTCCATTGCAGGTAGGACTGTGTGTTTGTGAAGCTGTACCTGGGCGCATGCCTTCTGGCTGCAGAAGCTTTAACCTGGCCAGCTAAAGTTGGAGTTCCCTGTTGTGTGGGGAAGGTGTCATGGTAGTGTAACCTGCACTGCATGCTGGAACTGTGAACAGGACAGCAACCAGCCTCAGTCATGCAGCAATGATATTTGTATTGATATTGCTCCATCAGATTAAGCAGCACTGCTACATGGAGAGCCTCAGAAAACACTTCTTCCTGCAGAACTGCAAGTACCATTTCTAAGTGAAGTGATTTGTGCCCAGCCTAACTGGGCAGTACCTTTCAGAGGCATATCACTGACAGACGTGCATGCAGTGGCCTCTACAAATGCTCATGCCCAGTATTCACAGTAGAACTCTTTCACAGGGTAGAAAGTCATCTCTTTAAGCAAAATATTAATCTCTTAAGGCTCAGCATCTTATCTAGGCAAGATTTATCTATACCAGCCAAGTGGGGACTATTACTGAACAAACCACTCCATCATTGCTGTTCAAGCGTACGCCTTGCCAGCAGTGTTTAATGCTGCTCTTTCATGCTCTGTTTCAGCTGGGAGTGGGGTATAATTAACACACAAACAAGCTGTATTAGAGCCCTGTAAAGGATCTGACTTGTGCCATAAATGAGGAAATGTCTCACTCCCTTTCTCTGCCCGTGTACACATGTCACAGTAGAATGTCTGTTGTTTTCAAGGTACGCTCAGGGTGAGCAGGGATGTGGAGAGGCACCCGGTGCTTGAGCAAAGGGCTCAGCATAAATATGCATGACTTTGCCTTTCTGCTTTCCACTCTCGGGGCTGACTGTCCTCATTTTATGAGTTAGGAAAGAGTGTCCCCAGGTTAGGGGCAAGCAGGCTTGAAATTACATAGTTGTGCCAGAGCCCAGCCTGGAGTTCAGGTCTTTGACTTCACACACATGTATGCTGTCGCTCTGTTAAACACATTTCTCCTTCCCTTGTGGAGGTGCTGCCAGACAGGGACCAGCAGAATGACACCATGTCCTTTCCACTCCACCAGTGAAAGGGGAACAGCAGAAGGGCTGGGTAGCCTCTCACATTCTCCAGTCACCTCTTGTTCGGGGATCAGCTTGTTATTCCTCAGTGTGGGGAGAAGCATTTACCCTTTACTCCCCTTGTGTGTGCTGTAGGTCTGAGTGCTCTCTTAAGCAAGAGCAGAGCCTTCGTGGCATCTGTAGGAGACAGTGTCATCTCAGGCCATGTGCTTTGTTCCTGCAGTGCCGGTGTGGGCCGAACTGGTTGCTTCATTGTCATTGATGCCATGCTGGAGCGGATGAAGCATGAGAAGACCGTGGACATCTATGGCCATGTGACGTGCATGCGCTCTCAGCGCAACTACATGGTGCAGACAGAGGACCAGTACATCTTCATCCATGAGGCCTTGCTGGAGGCAGCCACGTGTGGCAATACTGAGGTGCCTGCACGCAACCTCTTTGCTCACATCCAGAAGCTGACCCAGGTGCCACCGGGCGAGAGCGTTACGGCAATGGAGCTGGAATTCAAGGTTGGTGGCAGAGCCCCAGCACCCCACTTTCCCCTACGCCCTGTCTCTGCCACACAGCCCCCCTGGGCCGCTTGTCCAGGGGTTAGGAAATAGAGCCATGGATCATTACAGTTATTCTTCTGTGTGTTTCTAAACCAGGTAGGCAGTGATTTAAAATACATTTGAATTGTAAAGCTTGTATCAGCCATGGTCCCCCCTGGATTGGCAGCTTCTGGGGAGGATATAAAAAGCATAAGGATGCGCAGTTCTCAGCAGTACGTTCTGCTCTAGGTTGACTGTGCGGCAGGAGCTGCATCTGAAATCAGATGCAGATCGTGTTAGTGATAATTGATGTTACTGTGAACAACTTGTCTGGGAACAGCTCCAATTTAAATATGTGAGACATTTCTAGTCTCATTTCTTCAGTGCTGAGCTCTGTTACTACCTCAACACCGAGCCTCAGCGTCAAGAATTGGTGAAGGCGGTGCTTTAAGGCACACTGTTTTTAAGAAGCCATGGCCACATTTTGCTATCTGTATCTGTGAATGCTAATTGCAGATATTTATTACAGCCTTGGAAATGGAGTTGAGCTCTGGTTAAGTGTCCGTGTTCTCAGATGAGGTGCATTAGTCTAGTGAACACTCATGAAGGGGAATATAGCTCATGCGGGGAGGCAGCAGACCATGCAGGCCATGAAATTAACTGCAGCAATACAGCTTCACCCTGGGGATTCCCTCCCAAGTGACAAAGGAGCAGGAGAGGCAAAATATGGAATTTCTTTTTAAACTGGGAATAGCTGAGCAGATCTGTCCTGTGGTTACCAGAGCTGCTGGTGTCCGGGGCTTGGGACAGTAGAACATGCTCCATTAGTATCTTTTGCTGACGCCTGCCCTGAGAAGTCCCTCAAGAGAACCACAGAATTAGGTTCAACTGCAGCAACTGTGTTGTAAGAAAGACAGAAATTTGCTGTTTATCCAGGGATTCTTTGCAACACTAATAAAATTTTCCCCTCTCTGTACCCTGGCAGCATCCACTCTGTGGGAAGTCCTGGTGAACAGGGTATGGGAGGGCCTCACAAGGCTGCATCACTCCCCAAAAAAGCAACCCTGTTCTTCTGCAGGGGGCCTCTGCCAATGACCAGCTGCCACACACACAGAGAAGGATGACTCTGGAGGTGCTGGAGAGAGTCTTTTGGGGAAGGGAAGAAAAAAAAAAAAAAGAAAAAAAAGGAGAAACTTCTGTTGAGTGTCTTTACCAGTAGATCTAAGTAATACATTTGCCATGAATCCAGTTTACAGGGCTCAAAGAAAACCATAAAATGTCTTCGAGTAACCCAAAATAGATCTTTTTTACCTAAAACTGTCACAATTCTCATATTTTTCTTGCGTGTTTTTTTTTCTGGAGTGAGAAGTAAATAGCAAGACATTGTTGGAAGGTGGAAAGCTTTCCTTCCCTGACATCACCAAGCATGTGTCCCTGGTTCAGTGAGGTACACAGCTCTATGTCCTGGCCCTTCTTGGGTCAGAGAGCTCATGTAGGTCTCTGCTTCACTATGTGTAGCTTTAGGGCTGTGCCAGTGGGTCAATGCAGGCTCTTCCTCCTGCTGTCATCTACAGCCATGCACCAAAAGCCAGCAGCCGTACCTTGGTGTGCGATGCCACAGCAGAGGGGCCAACGCAGTGCTGAAAAACAGACTGATTACTGTGAAATAGAGCAGCCAGATGCAACCTCCACGTAATGTGGTGGCAGAGCCCTTCATCTGGTCTGGAACGGCCTGGTCCGCAGCACCTGTCCCTCTGTCAGAGGAGGGAATGTGACTGTTTGATGAGAGGGACTCCTGCCCACCCTGCTGCTAGGGTCTTGATTTTGCCCCCAGACTGCTGCATCCCCAGTAAGGCTCTGACATGTCCCCTCCTCTTTCAGCTGCTGGCCAACTCTAAAGCACATACCTCACGTTTCATCAGTGCCAACCTCCCATGCAACAAATTTAAGAACCGTCTCGTGAACATCATGCCATACGAGCTGACAAGAGTCTGTCTGCAGCCCATCCGGGGTGTCGAGGGCTCCGATTACATCAATGCCAGCTTCATAGATGGGTACAGGTAAGGGCCACCTTAGGTGCCTGGGTCGGCCTGCTCTGCCTGCTTGGGAACCTGGGCCCAGCTGCCTTCTCTTCCCCAGGGACTGGTCCTCACTGCCTAGAGGTGGGCTGGGATCACTTTGTTGTGTTTCCATCTTCTCAGACGCTCCAGGGCCTATAGTTACAGTACGTGAAGACTGCAAGCGAGTGGGTGCTGCCAAGCTGGCTTGTATTGCTTAGGCAGGTGCCCACGTGGCTGGGGTGGGAGGCTGTGCTGCCTCCTGTGGAGGTTTATGTGATCTGCTGGTAGGCATCTGTGGCATGTGTTTTCTATCTGCAGCATCTAATGCGAACCTGCCCCAACCAGAGGCAGAAGTGTGCTTGTGCTGCATGACTGATCCAGGCAGCAGCCCAGGGCTCATGGTCCCCTGTCTTGATTTTGGGTGTAGTCTATGGATCCTCAGGCAGGGCTGGTGCTGGACACTGGGGAGTCCATAACCAGGTTCTGCTCCCCAGGATACCTTCTAGAAAGCACAAAGTGAGATCTAGTGGGGCAATAATACTTATGGTTCTGCATGTAACTGCTGGTGTAGTATTCTCAGGTGCTATGTGCCAGGAGAGGAGAATGCAGGGAAACAGCCCGGTGGTCATATCTCCTCCTCAGCCAGTTCCTGGACAATAATCCAGACCAAATCCCAATGATGCACATACAAAGCTCTTTCCTGTCATCTCTCTGTGCACCATCACCGTAGGCTCGCGCAGCACAGGAGTGGGGGATACAGCAATGGATGTGGCTTGGTCCCCTTCCAGCTTGGCTTTGCTCCTTGGTGATGGTGCGGAGGGAGGGCTGCCAGCACAGCAGGCAGTACCATTTCATATGCTACCTACCCCATCCCCAAAGAGCCCTGTTCTCTCTTCCAGTCCCTTCCTTTGAACTGAGCAATATCTTCTCGGTATTATATACAGAGATCAGTTGGCCTAAGGTCCTGCAGACATCACTGATGCTGCATCTTTATTAGCTCTTTTGTTTTGTTCCACACCCCCACTCCTTGACTTTTATGATGTCTTATAAATCCACCTTGAAGCAGCCCCTTGTCTTCATCCTGCACATTAGAGATGTCCTGCAGTACCTTCATTAATTTTTAGCACCTGCAGGGAGCTGAAATGTGGGACAGGAGGCTGCTGCCCCAAGTCCTGCAGGCTCCGGCGCCCCACCGTGGTGAAGCGACACCGTGTCCCTGCTGCCCATTCCTTGCAGGCAGCGTGTGCCAGCCTGGGTGCCCAGTAGGCCAAAGAACCAACGTGCTGCAGAGGTGGCCCTTCTCTGACTCGAAAGTACCAAGGGTGCTTACTTGAGAGTGGGGTCCAGGCTGGGGAAGGTCAAGATCTGCTTTCCCGTGGGACATTCTGAGAGATGCTCTGGTTCACAGTGGAACCGAGGACAAATTTGGAAACTTCAGAAAAACTGACAAAATAATATATGTGTTTTCCGTACTGCCACTTTTATTAACTGGCATGCATGATCCAGGTGACCCGGTTCAGTTGCTCTCTGTGTTCCCATGCAATGGGAGGGACAGTGGGTGCTGCAGAGGGTATGAGTGCAGGAACCTACCAGTGCTGCTGGGATCATCCCCAAGCACAGCCTCCTCTTCCAGCCCCGATGGGTGCTGGCAGCCCGCTCATGTGGGCCTGGGTGCTGAGAAGGCTCTCAGTGCAGCAGTGCTGGGGACAAGCAGCAGCAAGAGTCTGGGCTGGGGACACTGTCACCCCGGCAAGGAGTAGCAGCCTTTCTGAATCGTTCACCCAGTGGTGCTCACTGCATCTGTGGGGAGAACTTAGTGGATGTGACTGGGCAGGTTCAGCCCTCCCCCAGAATCCAGGGCTAGTTCTGGAGACCTGCCTCTTGCAGCTGCATTGTCAGCCCTGTTCCCTGCTGCACAGGGCCCCTGCCTCCAGCTCTCCCAGCCCACCATCTCCCAGGAGCATCAGCTTCCCAACTCCCAGGAGCTGGTGTGAGCACCATTATGTTTGTCACAGGCAGCAGAAGGCCTACATTGCTACGCAGGGACCGCTGGCCGAGACCACAGAGGATTTCTGGCGGATGCTCTGGGAGCACAACTCCACCATCGTGGTGATGTTGACAAAGCTGCGTGAGATGGGCCGGGTACGAATCCTGCTGGGGGGTAAAAGGGGGCAGTGTGGCTGCTGTCTGTGGGCACAACCTCTCCACTCTCCCCAATCTGTCCTCAGCACCAGCTACTCTGGGCCAGCCTCCCACTGTCATGTCCTGTGTCTAATCCTGTGGCCCTACAGCCACATATGTTCCCAGGGAGGGGGAGGGAGAAGCAGCAGCTTGTTGGTGCTGATGTCTCACCATGCTCCTCATCCACAGGAGAAGTGCCATCAGTACTGGCCCGCAGAGCGCTCTGCCCGGTACCAGTATTTTGTAGTGGACCCCATGGCAGAGTACAACATGCCGCAGTACATCCTCCGGGAGTTCAAGGTGACGGATGCCAGGGTGAGTACAGCTGCTGGCTTTCCAGCTCCTCTGCTTCCTGTGCCTCTACCCCACCTCTGCCCTGCCCAGGCCAGCAAAGGGAGCATGCAGAGGCTCCTGGGGGAACCAGAAAGTAAGGTGTTGCCTTGCACTGCAGGCATAAAAGGCTGCTGCCTTCCACCTCCTCTCGCCGCAAGTTCCTTCCTTGCAAGATGTGTCAGCCCTGGTGAGCAGCTCAGTGATCTCTGTCAGCACCAGACCCTGCCTTGCCTGTGCTGCTCACTTGGGCAGGTGTTTAACACAGGCTTCCCTGCACCTGGAATATCTGTGCAGCATCTGACCGGGTGCAGGACCCCTGTGTGTGACAGTAAATGTGGTCCTGGGGTGGAGCAGGGCCCCAAACAGGACTAGTGCACTGATGAAAGGGCCCAAGGCCCTGCTCAGCCAGCCATTCTGGTATGAACATGGGAGAGCAAAGGAAGTCCCCAAGTGCTCAAGCAAAAAGTCTTCCTGGGCTCATCCATGGCCTGTGCATCCTCTCACCTGGCCTGGGCCAGGGGGTCTGAGATCAGGTCAGCAGCACCAGTGCTGAGGGGAGTGAGATCAACCCCTTGCCCACAGGTCGCATCTAACACTCCTGTCCCCATAGGATGGCCAGTCACGGACTATCCGCCAGTTCCAGTTCACAGACTGGCCTGAGCAGGGAGTGCCAAAGACAGGAGAGGGCTTCATTGACTTCATCGGGCAGGTGCATAAGACCAAGGAGCAGTTTGGGCAAGATGGGCCCATCACGGTGCACTGCAGGTAAGTAGGGACAGATCACTATCCACCTCTGCCTTCATCAGCCCTTGGAAATGTCCTCTACCTCACCTAACTGTGGTAGATGACAGCTCCTCTGCACTTGGTGCCTCTCCTGCATACCATTGGCAGGGGGCAGCAACATCTGCAGGTGCCATTGGCAGCCTTTCTGCCAGGTGATTAGATTAACTCAGTGGTCTGGTGGTACAGATTTGTAGCTCCTTGAAAGAGTCCGTGGGCAGGGCAGGGTGCCACAGCAACTTAGCCCAGAGGCAAGGCAGAATTGGTGGGCCCCATGGGGCTGAGGGGGCACCTCTGACTGGCAGTGTCCCTGTGCTGCATGAACTGAGAACGCTTGCATCACTTGTAGGAGCTCTGCAGAGCCTTTCTGGGGCTCGTAGGTCTCTAACAGCACCTTTTGCTCCCTCCACGCAGTGCTGGAGTCGGACGCACAGGCGTGTTCATCACACTCAGCATTGTGCTGGAGAGGATGCGCTACGAGGGGGTGGTAGACATGTTCCAGACGGTGAAGACCTTGCGGACACAGCGACCAGCCATGGTGCAGACAGAGGTGAGTGTCCCTGGGGCAGTGAGAGATCTGTAGGAGAAGGGAGGGTAGCTGGCATCTCTGGATGTGCAGCTCTGCTGCCTTCTGTGCTGAGGTCCCTGCTTCTCACGCTTGCCCTCCTGCTGCCTTGCAGGACCAGTACCAGCTGTGCTACAGAGCGGCACTGGAGTATCTCGGCAGCTTCGACCACTATGCAACGTAACTAGTGCTTTCCTCCAGTCGCGGTGGGGATGTCTAGGAGTGGAGATGGGTCCCTCAGAGCCAGAGCCGCCCATTCCTCAGTCCTTCTGTACAGATAGAGGTGCTGCCCAGGCAGCAGACCTCCACACCAACCAGTTTTGACCACAGCATTTAGGAACTTTGCCCCAGCGCCAAATGAGGGAATCTGACTCCAAAAGCATTTCCAGTCTCTGGCTGAATTTCTGCTCATGTGCATCTCTTGCCCTCTCTCACGCGACTGCATTTCACAGCGAGGCTTTAGGTGGGTGGAACGGGATCTTTTTTTTAAACATGTAAAATAGTTACTAGTGTTTTTTATAATCTCCTCTCTCTTTATTTTTTATTTTTTGCAAGTCTTAATGTTTTGCCCAGGCAGAACTGGACCCACCAAACCTTTGGGAGTTGGGTGTTTTTTTTTAATTTCCTTTTGCTTTTACATTTTTTCCTGCCCTGTGTTTATTTGAGCCCAGTCACTGCTGGTTCTGCCCATTTTAGTGCAGCTTCCTTGGTAATTTGCAGCAGCTGGCTTGTGGTTCCTGCCCAGCTCCATTTCCTATAGGCTGCTTTTTAATCCCCTGTAGAATATGAAATTTCATGGAACTGGACCTAAGCTACCAATTATTTTTGTGCCCCCGCCCCCCATTATTTCCTTAGTAAGTTTGGGTTTGAAAGGGCATGTGGGATCACTGGAGAAGTGGTCCCCTTTGTCAGATGGAAACCATTCAGTCCTATTACAATGTGTGTTAAACCAATCTAGTGACCACGTGTATTGGCAGATCCCGATACGACGTGGGTTGTCGTCACCTTGTTTGTGAGAGACCTGAAATCCCAGGCTCCAGGCTTTGGAGCCTCTTTTTGTGTCTCTCGCTGGGAAGGGAGCAGGAGTGGGTCCCACACTTCCTTGGGAAAGGGATGGAAAGAGAGACATGGCCCTTTTTGTTAATCACACGGTTCCGTGCGTGCAAGCGCCGTTCTGTCACCTCTCACCAGTAAAGTACATCGGAGCATTTACAAAGGCAAGGAGCACAAGCCCAGCCATCCCCAGAGTGGAGCCAGGCCAGCCCTCTTTGGAAAGTAAGGTACTGCAGGGAAGGGGAGGGGAGTACACGTGGCCTCAGAGGCTGGGTGTACCTATAATTTCTGCTATCCTGCAAATGTTAAAATCACTAGAACATTGTACTTTCTGCTACTTCAGGACGTTCTAATGAACCAATGTGGCAAGACTACTGGACTTAATTTAATGGTACTATATATTAATACTCCTTATTATATCACGCTTGCACTAAAGACAGGGAGTGAACAGCCCTCTTTCGAGTGCATTGAGTTATAAATAAAGGTGGTGGAAGGTTATCTAATTGTATTATCACATGTATTCCAAGTTAAGAATCCAAGCTACGTTGAAATCAGCAATTCAGGGTTGGTAATGTTGGAGGACACATTCATTTTTACCTTGTGGATGCATAGTGCTGTAGGGGTCACTGTTGTATACAGTCTGTTTTCTATTTGTTAATAAAAAAAAAAAAAAAATACAATCTACAGCATCATTGCATAATTCTTGATGTTAATAAATTTGAATAATCGGGTTTCATACAAGCTGGCTTTGCTGTCTGTTTCTTCAACCATAAGCAGAGGCCATAGTCCTTTGGTGATAGACATGCTCCCCAGCTTGTGGCCAGAGGAGTCCTTTCCTACAGGCACATGGCAGCCACGAGAGCCCCACGCTTCCCGCAGTGATTCTGTGCCAGCAGAGAGCTTGGATACCCTCTGTGACAGGCCCCTTTGTGCATGTGTGTGCTCACCTCCTGTCTACCTGCAGCTGTACCAGGGTGTCCTCTGTCCTCGGCACCTCCAAGAATTGCTCCTGCCAAGTCTGCATTTGCAGCCACAGCCCTCTCTGGGCCCCCTCCACTTCCCAAAAGATGGATCATTCCCAGCAGGAGGAAGCCAGTAGCCACTTTCTGCCCAAGCTGTTCCAGGGGTGACTGTCCTGAGACCTGCCCTCCCCCCCCTTGCTTTGGTGCCAGTTACTAATCCTCAGAGGACTTCAGGATGGAGCCCTGGGGTGATGCTGAGCTTAGCTGGAAGCACGTTTTACCTGCACCGTGTTCCCCACCAGCATGCTTCTTTCAGGACCAGGCTGGACTTTGCTTGTGGGTTTGCAGGAGAGAGAGGAATCAGTGGTGGTGGGTTTGATAGCAGTATCAGTGCTGGATGAGGCTGAGACATTGCCAGCCTCCCGAGATGCTGCAGTAATGCTGTTCTGCAGCACTGAGCACAGTTGTGTATGCAGAGTTACAGCTCAGCAGTAAAACCATCACCTGGCCCCTTCTGCAGAGCAGCACCTGAGTACGTTCAGGTGTGAAACCTCCACCAAGGCACATGGCTGTGCCCGCTCTGCGTGAGTCCCAGCCCTGCCTATGTGTGAACTGCAACCCCTTTGGTCAGCACCTGCTTCTAGAGAGAGCAGTGCTTGTAAGCAGCACAAGCATGCAAGGGAATGGCCAGTGCAAGGGGCAGAACCACATGGGCCAGGGTCTCATGGCCTTTCCATCCTTCCCGAGGAAGCCAAATCTGCCCTGGCCAGCATATGCATGATGGGTGGGAAAATGTGGCAGACAGACTGATGAGCTTTTCCCAGATGTGACTGTGGGTACCTTCTTGCTGACTCCTCATTGACTTTGCTGGAGCTCAGCCACATGTGGCATTTCCTCCCAGGCCAGACCAGCGACTGAGTAGGTGCCAGATGCAAAATGGTGTTTCCCCCTCACCCAGATGGTTGCTACTTCAGTGCTTCACTGCTGGGGTGACCTAAGGCTGGTGGAGCCTTTCCCTGGCTCTGCTGTTGGGCAGCCCCACTCGGGGATGCAGATCCAAGGGCAAAGCAAGGTCTTGCCCTGGTACAGCAGCACACGTGCAATGTGTGCACAGGCACATGCCAGCACCGCTGGCATCAAGACACTGCTTTGCAGCGCTGACAGGGCCCAGGATGGCAGAGCTACACAGCCAAGCAAGCACCTGCTCGTACATGGGTGAGTTTTGGGAGGAAGGACACCACGCTAACGATTGCACTTCAGGAAGCCAGCCAGCTGGGAAGCAGGCAGCAGACACCTGCCTGCACTGCAGCAAGAGTGCTTTGGCTGTGCCACTAAACTACGGCTGGTGACAATGCTTTCGCTACAGGGTTGTGCCACTCAGCACTCACCAGGCACTGTCACGTGCACAGCATGAACCTTTAGTCCACGTGTGGCTTTGAATGCAGCGATTTGCTCTCAACAAAAACAGTAGTTGCCAGAACACTCGCACATGTGCACAAGAACAAGCACACATGCAGGTACCTTCATTCTCCTTGTCCAAGAACACTTGAGGCTTCCCCTTAGAAACATAGAATATGTCTGTGTTGGAAGTGACCTCTAGAGGTCATCTAGTCCAACCCACCCCTGCTGAGAGCAGGGACATCCTCAACTACAGCAGGTTGCTCAGAGCTCTGTCAAGCCCCCCCACCTTGAATGTCTCTAGGGATGGGGCCTCAACCCTTCCATCTGGTGTCTTAGTTCTTAGCCCAAACCCTTTACAACCAGCCCGGGAAAAACATGAGGGAACACATGCTCCCAATTCGCTGCCTCTGCAGGCTCTGCTTCTCTGCCAGCCCATATGTGTAAAGCACAGAGTGACCCTTTTCGGGGGGGTCAGTGCATTTGTTTATGGACCAAGTAGAAACAGGAGGAGGCGGGGAGAGAGACAACAAGCGTCTCAGCATGGACCGCACTGGGAAAAATGTGACCATGCCCAGGGCTCTGCAGCAAGGCTATCGCTGGGTATGGCTCAGTATGCAGAGAGCCAGGAGTCCCCCAAAGCGTGCAGATTCCAAAGGGAATGGGGCCATACCAGTTGAAAAGTCCTTAACGTTTATTTCCCTTTATCTCCACATAAGTCACAAAATAAAGGGGGAACAAAAAAAAGACTAACCATGTGTAGTGGGCAGGCAGGGAGACTAAACCGCTCTGCCCTTGGAGCCAGCAGCATGCCTCGTGCCATGCTCCAGGCAGAGCCACACTGCCTCTTCCCAAGGCCTGGCACTTCTGTGCCCAGGCTGCAATGCTCAGCTTTTCCTGGCCAAAAAGGATTTATCTTAGTTGGCTTTTTTTTTTTTTTTCCCCTCCATCTTATTTGCTACCAGTTTGAGACTTCCCCCTCCCTTTGGAGTCAGCAGCCTGCCTTCACAGTGCCACACTATGCTCCAGATCTGAAGGGAATGGTCCCAAGACAGTGCCGTGAGGTGGCGTTTGGCCTCTTTCCTTTGGAGTCTGTCTGACAGACCAACCACTGCTCACACTGAGTAATGGCACCAAGTATTTACTGCTGCCTTTTTTTTTTTTTTTTTTCGCTACTGAAAACTTTCCATTCCTTAGTGGTACCAGGTATCCCTAATGCAGCCTCAGATAAGCAGCTTTGCAAAGGGCACAGTCTGGCAGGTGGAACAGCAGGTAAATGGCAGCTAGTCAAAGGTGAATTCCAGAGCAATGAGGCACTCTTGTGCTCTTTTTATTTTCCTTCTTTTTATTAATTCCATTGATACCTGTAGCAGGAGAGCTGTGTAGGCCCTGCCTAGGTTTGGCTTGTTTCCTAGTGATGCTAAGACAGGATCATAGAATGGTTTGGATTGGAAGGAACATTTAAAGATGCTCTAGTCCAGTTAACGTCCCACTCAAGCACTTGCCCTAAGGCATTCCATTAGTTTAGATTTTGTTTTTCAAGGGGAAAATAGTTGGTAAATAAGGAAAAGAAACAGCTGACCAAAAGAAACCACTGAACAAATCTGAGCTTATGCTGCGCAGTAGCTTGGCAACTCCTTCCCCCCCAGTCCTAACATTTCTTCTTCTTGGAAATGTTGCCATTTTAATTTGTAAAGTTTCACAGTTAAGACTTTTTTTTTCTTTTTTTCTTTTTTTGCCTGTTCTGACCTGGTTAATTTCTAAGAGCAGGAAAAATCTGATCCCTCCAATTAAAAGCTCATTGTTGCCCTTTTGCCAGTTTTAGTGTGTAATCTCAGTCCACAGTAACAATTACATGTCATCAAGCTTTCCTGCCTACACATTTCTGCTCACAGCAACACTTTACCATTTGTCATCATAGAAACACTGTGTTCTGATATTAGCAAGTTGGTCTTCCTTGACTAATGGATAGTAAGTGCAGCTGCCAGGCCACCAGAAAAGCCAGAAATGCAGAGTCTGTCTCAGAACTTTTATCTTATGGTTGTCTTGTGTTCGTCCTTCCATCTACAGGAGGCTGAGTGTTGGGCTTGTTGTGATTTTTTTTATCCACGCTGGGGTTCTGGTCCAGCTACCTGGCAATTTGGGATCTGAGCAGGCCAGAGAGGCAGTGGACCACAGAAAATCTGTGGGTTTTGTGGTTTTAGTAAAACTTCGGAGCCTGCTGCTTGCCCATAGCATGGTATCAAAGGAAATACGTATCAGGAAAAAAAAAAAAAAAAAAAAATCCGTGCAATTAAGATTTTCCTTAGGCATGCGGGACCAAGCATAGTCTCTGAAGATGGTTACAGGCGCTTTTGGGTGGGTTGTGGTTACTTTCAAGGTTGCCCGTTGGCACTTGAACATTTGAAAAGCATTTTAGCACAAGACGATCTGTGAAAATTGCTGCCAGCCCAAGCAAAGGGGTCAGTATCCCTAGACGGGCTCTGTCAAGCATTCAGCCTTGCCCATACTTGAAAGCATTTGCTGCTGAAGCTGTACTGTCAGCTCACAAGCCCCAACACCACCACAGTGGATCATCGACAGCATACACGGGCCATGGGGCCACTTTTCCACGTTTCCAGCTGACTGGTCTCTGCTGGCGGAACTCCCTGGCACTGGCCCAGCCCCAGGTTGTGTTTGCTGCCAGATGTTAGCATAGTATCAAATTCTACTTTGGCTTTGCTTACACACAGAAATTGTAAGAGTATAATTAGCCTGGTTAATACATTCAATTGGCACATGCCTATTGTGTGTCACCATCCAGTGCCCGAAAACCATTAGCTCACAAGAGCACCCATTTACACAGGATTAATGCCCAGCGGTTCCGAGTCGGCGCCTGCACGACCAGGCTGCGCTGGTCCCAGCTGCCCCGCGGGCAGTGCGTAGGCCCCCAGGATCTCCGTGCCACTGACGCCGGGGCCTGCCGCCTCCGCCGGCTGCTCGGGGCAAGCCCCAGGACGCTGCACCGGAACTGCCGCTGCCGCTTGCCCTATATGACAGCAAATGGCTGCGGCGCGGGCTGGCGAGGCTCCCGTCCCCGCCCGGCCGCTACTTCCTGGCCTCTCCCCCCGAGGAACCCGGCGGAGCCCTGGCCCGTCCTTGACCGTGTCAGGCCTGGGCCCGGGCTCTGCCCTCACCCGCGGTGGGTGTCTCTGGAGACCAGGAGGCGGGGTGCGGGCGGGGCGGGGCGGGGCGAGGCTCGGGTGGGACCTCCCACCGTGACCGCTGCGGGGGACCCGGCTCAGCCCGGCCTCCCCGAAGCCTCAAGCAGGCCTGGGCCTCCCTAGCAACCGCCCCCTAGCGACTGCTTACCGGCCCTCTGCTCGTCCGCATAGCAACTGCCCCACTCTCGGCCTCCTGATTCGCTGGCCCTCCCCGGCAGGCCGCCGAATTCCTATTGGCTGCGAAGCGGGAGCGGGCAACGATTGGCTGCGGCGGCGGAGGAGAGCCACACACAAAGGGAGACTCATCGAGAGGATGCTGGGCTAAGACCTTTGCTGAGAGAGCTTAGGAGGAAAAGTTTTAATTTTAACTCTCTGG